>RJWM01017774.1:0-42381 GCA_004363535.1 Dasyprocta punctata | reverse complement strand
ATCAGTTTCTTTTCTCTCACAGCTTTTAATATTCTGTTCTTGTGTTGAATTTCTGGGATCTTGATTATTATATGTCTGAGTGTAGATTGATTTTGGTTATGGTTAGCTGGAGTTCTATATGCTTCATTTATCTGAAAGTCACTTCCTTTTCCCATGCTTGGGAAGTTTTCTAAAATTATTTCTGTAAATAGGCTTTTAATTTGATTTGTACTGACTCCTGCTTTTTCACTCACGCCTTTTATTCTTAAGTTATGTTTCTTTGGGTTGTCTTGCAGCCATTGTATTGTTACTTCCAAGTTCCTTGCTGTTTTTAAAAGATCTTTCCTATCACAATCACAAGCTGCAAACCTGTCTTCAAGGTTTGAAAGTCTATCTTTAGTTTCTTTCAAGTGGTTTTGCCAACTTTCATTGGAGTTTTTGATTTCCTGGTAATCTCTTTGAATCTGTTTCATGTATTCTAAATCTTTTTTGTATTGTTCATTCAAGGTTTCCCTCATTTTCCTATGCTCCATTGTTTCATGTATATCTCCTTTAGAGTTGCCTAGCAGTTCTTTTATCATGTTTTTCATTTCTTCTTTTAGTTGAGTTAGTATTTCTGTTCTCATTTCTTTTATAGCCTCTTGAAGTTGTTTCTTTACTTCAGTTGCCATCCCCTCAGAAACTTCAGTTGTGGGATTCCCAATCTCTTCTGCATTTGCATCTCCTGGACTTGCTCTGTTTGGATTAGAGGCCAGAGACTGCCTTTTGTGTCTTTGTCTTGACATATTCCTGGGTTCTTCTGGGCAAATGGGTACTGGGGACCCAGGTACTCCTCGCATTGGCCGCGGTTTCTCTGAAGTGAGACTGGTTCCTCTAGCTAGTGTTGATTATGGATATCTGATGGTTGCCACTGGGGGCGCTGTTGCGGCGCTATCTGCTGCCTTTCCCTAGCCCACCTTGGCTCCCTGAAGGCTGGTTCAGTGCACGCAGGGGTGGGGCCGCTGCCCACAAACCTGGGTTGGTCACCTGTGGACTCTCCACCACCACCGGAGCGTGCAAGGAGCCGCCGTTTCCAGACTGAGCCGGTCACCTGCAGGGACCCTCTGAGGTGGCCCCCTGACTGCATGCAGGGGGCAAGGCTCAGCCTGAGCAACCTCCAGGGGTCTGCACCCAGCTAGGAGTCTCCAGCCCAGCTCCAAGATGTCTCCCAGCCAATCTCTTTCTCTCGCAGGAGGGTGAACACCTCTATGCACTCACTGTCAGCCAGTTCAGTTCTCCAGGTCTGCTCCCTGTCCACTGCCACACTGCTCCAATTCTGCCTCTCTTGGCAGGGGTTGCCGCTGCTGCTGCAGTACCTTGACTGTGCATCCCCAGGTTCCACACAGTGGGTCTGGCTCTGGGCAGAGGTGTCACCAGCTACCACTTACTTTGTTTAAGTGTTTCTTTTTAGTCTTTCTGTGGGCTTCGATTCTCACTTTAGATTCTTCCTGGGTCTAGTGGACTCACTTCCTTCCTTCTTGTCTTCCCCACGTTGCTATATTCTGTCATCCGGACGGTATCTCTCAGGGAGGATGTTCACTCTGCTGCTTACTGTTCTGCCATCTTAAGAGATATTTTCAATTTTCAATATCTTTAATCCTAATTTATATAACATTCTTTCATTTTCTTTCCCAACCCTTATATTTATTTTTGAAACACATTCTTATTTGTGTGTAATAATTTTTAAATGTCATCATACCAAATTTCAGTTTTACTTTTTCTCAGGATACAAAATTTCTCATAAAACTTAAAACCAGATAGCTTTATTTTACAACTACACTGTTGAAGTGATGTACTTATTCCACAGTGAATAATTGAAGAATTTACTTGGGAGAAAAGTATTTGTATAGAAGTATTCTTTTTCCATCTTTTCTTTCAGTTCTTTGAAGAAGACAATATTTTTTCTTTATTTTGCAAAGACTATCTTGGCTCGCTAGACAGGCTTTTCTGGTTTTGTAATGATGAATCAGAAAGCAGGGAGAGAGTGCCAGGGCCAGGTGGGCAGCAAGAGGAGGATGAAAGACTTCAGGACAGAAGTTGCTATTTTATAGAACACAGAGGAGGAGTAGAATAAGTAAGTGTTAGCAGTCTAGTGGGAGTGGGTGTAGAGGAGTATGTTTTAGGTAGTGAAGGTTTGGTACTGAAGCAATTTTTGCGAGTGAACATAAGTGAGTGGGGGAGAAAAAATAAGGGAATATTCAACCATATTGCTGGGGAATATTGTCTACTTTGTGGCACTCAAGAAATACCACTAAAAGAATTAGATTATATTGAAATTGATATGGATTTTATTCTCAGGTTTTTGATATATTTATTGCTCTATCTGAATCAGGTGAGTCGAGGTTTATCAGAATTAAATATGCATTTAAAAGATGCATGTCTTACAAAGCTAGACATACTTAAATAGTTACTTTACACAGAAGTTAGTTTACTCACCCAAGACAGTCTGTGTATAATCCAAATGAGACCCAATAATGGAGAAACTGCATTTTGTGGATGACAACGGAGGGCCCATTCCTGAACTTCGGAGCTAGCCTGGGGAAAGCAGGGGGAATTCTTGCATCCCTTTTTTCTTGCATCACACATAGCCTGCAAATCTAGACTTTTTGCAGAGAGAGATATTTTCACATTTTCTCCCCTGCAGGATTTTGAGAGTCTTAATGAACCCGTATTTTAAAAGATGCATGATGATGATGTGTAATGGTGGCAAATATGGCTTTAAAAAGTTATTCATTTGGAATCTTTTTTTCTCTGAGGATCATCTTCTCTCTCTTCTTTACATTCTTTTTTTCATGGCTTCTTGAAACCAGTGAGAATTTAAAGATATGGTTTATGCACAGAATCAACATCAATCATGTTTCATGTGAAATAGGTATAAAATTGGGTTAAAAACTTGAAATATAGTGTGTGATGTGTAATTTGGCATCATGATGAATACTGTGGTTAACATGAAGTGCTCTAAGGCATTTCTCTGAAAGGAAAGGGAAATTGGCAAGTCAGTTTTCATCTTTACAAGCTTTCTAAGAAGTTTCACTCACAGAGTGAGCAGAGATGACAGGAGCACATGAAATATGTCTGACCTCACCTTCCTTTATTGCACAAGTCACTGACACGTGGTGGACCAGAGGGCGGCTGATGGGAGAGGACTGGGTGCCAGTGCAGGGGTCAGGGGCCCCCTTTCTGTCCTTACGCATGCCACTGAATTCATGTCTAAGCTGGCTTTACAAACAGCAGGATCAGCTCAACCCTCTGTCCCTAGACTGTTTTCTAGATCTCATGTTTGGCAAATGTCATGTCTGGAACATAATTTTTGTCTGCTGCTTACTATATTTGCTATGCTAGTTAACTAGCAAAAAAATATTTTACCCGGTGTATGTTATTTTTCAATAAGATGAATATTTGAAGGTGTGAGAGAAGTAAGGCATGGGAAGGTTTTTAGGTGGAGAGAATGAAGAGAATAAACTATGGGGAAAGGGACTACGTGTTTTATTTTTGCCATTATTTTTGTTTCTCAGGAACAGTTCATTTTCAGATTGGGAGAAATGAGAGCATTTTCTTTTTCTGTTCTTGAGGTTGAATAAATTACAGTGTACATGAGTAATACTGATAACAATCAGGATTTTCAGGAAATGAAGCAATAAAGATTTAAGTGGTGCAGTTTTAAAAGTTCTCAACTAAAATACAAAGTTTCACTGCTGAAGGAACACCAGTTTAGAGAGTATTTATCTGACATTCATTCTATCACACATTCATTTATTTATTTAAATTCTAGTATCTCTGAAATAGTCTTTATTTTACAGAAGAGGGTAATCAAGAAGTTAAATACAGTGCGTCTTACATATTGATTCATTTAAAGTGTCAAAATTGTGTTCGTTGCTTTATTTTCAATTGACTGTTCTACAATTTTGAGTCAGATTAAGTGTTATTATCTCTTTTTAATTTTTTTTTTGAGACACGATCTCACTACATGGTCCAGGCTAATTTGGAACTCACGGTGATTCTCCTGCCTCTGCCTCCTATGTGCTGGAGTTATAGGCATATGCCGCCATGCCCAATTTATTATCTCACTTTTAAGGATAAAGAAACTAAAGGCTGGTTAGTGAGTTGACTAAGATAATGCAGCTGTTAAGAAGTAAAGTTGTAATTAAATTTAGTTTTCATGATATAATTCACCTATTTAATCATTTATCAAAATTTTCTTATTGGTTTACTATGTGCCAAATCATAGAAATAGAAGCATGAGCAAACACATTTTCCACCTTTAAGAAGCTGGGGCTATAAACAAGCAAGATCACTTAGTGTGATAAATCCTATGACAGAGTAACAGAGTTTTGTGGAGAACAAAGCATGGGTGACTCATATTAAGAGGACAGAGATGAAGAAGTCCCAAGGTTAAAAGTGACATTGACCCTGAGAAGTGCAGGCTTGTGAAGCTGGGATGTGGAGACTGAGTAGTCCAGGCAGAGGGAGTAGCATACCCAGAGGGCTGGGGTTGAACAGGAACGTGGTCCAATTTGTGAGAAGAGGATCTTAGGACAATTCAATGTAGATGCAATATGAAGTTGGGGGTTACAAGTTTTAAAACATGCAGTGCAAAGTAACTAGAATCCTTGAGTTTCATAGAGGTCCTTCAGTCACGTTGGGAAGTTTTCTAAACAGGCAGTGATATGATCAGAGTATGCTGATGAGATCTCTTGTGATAGAGCCTTGAAAACGATCATGTAGAATCCTGGTGATTGCCGTATCTAAGGTAGACTTGGGTATAACCATAGGAGCCAGAAGATTAGAGAGATATAAAGAAAAATTTCCAGATCAAGGGCATACTTGTAAGATTGATCTGATATTGAAAGCACAGAAAAACCAAAAGTAACATTTTGCTGGTTAGGGCAAGTCAAATAGTTTCTGAGTTGGTCTCTCTCCTCTTTCATATCCTCTCCTACTCCACGCTATTACCAACCATCTCTTAGACTACTAGCTTTCTGTCTGGTTTCCTCAAACCATTTTCCCTGTTTTTCAATCTCTTCGTGTTAGGCAGAATGACCTGAACACACTAGCCCCTAACTCTTCAACAGATTCCATGTGCTCTTAAGGTACAGAGCACAGTCTCTCTCCAGATGACATGTCAACCTTCATCTCTTTCTGTCTCTCCCACTCAATATGCTGTAGCTAGAAGGACTTCATTTCCTAAAATATTCCACAGTCTGTTCATCCTTTATCTAGCTCTAGCAGTACATGATCTGCCAAGAAAATATTTTGATAGCTCTCGGCCCTTGAGCCTGTGATTCTTAGTTTTCACTAAAATCTGTACAAAATTGATGTTTATTTGATTCATGCTTTTGTGTGTCACTCTTGGGGTTTTATAGTCTTAAACATTATTGGCTTCCCAATAAGAAGATATTATGGCCTCTGATGGTGGCATGGAGTTTAGCAACAGACAAACAATGAAATGCTGTCAATATAATTTAAAGACACAAATTTGGGATCTTTAACTTTTTTAACACCTTTTAACAGAAATTTCAAGATTCTTCATATTATAGGAATATTGCTTGGTGGAATTATAGCCAAACAATTAAATCTGTGAAAAATAAAAGTTCAGTTTTGTTCACCATCAAAATAGTTTTTAAAATAAAAATACTATATCCAATCATCTTTTTCTTTAAAAAAATTCTCTCTGTTCATATTAATACTTCTTTCTTAGAAGTTCAGATACTTTAAAACAGAGTCTGTATTAAAACATTGGAATATACTTATTAAAATTGTTTTAAAAAAGAAATACATTAGTGTCCATATTTTGACATAGTGCAAGGATATAGCTAATCAGCTGTTGTCTTGTAATATAATAATATTGATCAGACTTTGTCATTTTAAAAAATATGTATTATTTCATTATTAATGTAAAATACTTTTGGGATTAAATTATATGTATATATGTGAAGTATTTAATAATACTGTCTGATTGCTTCTAGAAAAATTGTCGCAAGACATTGCCTTATTTTTTTTTTAACAAAGAGCAAGTTTACAAATGCTGGTACTGTCATTTACACACCTAAGTACACACCTTTCTTTAGGTTAAGATGTGTTAGTTTTTAAAATTGCTTTTTAAATACTTTTGCTATTTTACTTATTGGATTAAGGTAAATATTAAAATTTGTATTAAAAATTCAGCCCAGCAAACCCATTCTAAACACAATTCAACATTTGAATCACAGCTTATTGTATTACACATTGATTCAGAATTTGTTTTAAAAGTTATCTATTGGAATCACATGGAAGTGAAAGTTATAAGAAAGCTTCCTGGATAATAAAATAATAGGTAAATATATATCAATAACATTTCTGAATCAGAAATAGGGAAGATCTGCTCTGCATTTGCTAATCTAACCTCACTTTTGGTTTTCTTTTCTTGTTTTATTATTTTGAAGGGAATAAAACAAAACAATAAAATGGAACAAAACAAAACAGTGAGAATAATACTGGATTTCAAAAACAAGACAGAAGGGAATACCTCATAGTCACTAAATTGCATATTGTTATCCTCTAAACAGATGCTCAGACTACCAGCCTCAGGCCTGCAAAGTCAATCTGTACAAGCATTAAATCGTTTTTGTACCTCAGTTGCTATCATACCAGCCTGTGTTCCTCCAAATCATCTGGTTGCCTACCCGGGGTGGGGGAGGGTGGGCTGTGGTGGTGGTGGTGGGTGGGTGGGGTCTCTTTTTGCCTCCCAGCCCGGCGTGCTGGCTGGCTCACAGGAAGGGTGGGCTGACTTCTTGGTTCTCTTCTCCACCCATGGCTGCTGCTGGCTCACAGAAAGGACAGGGTGATATCTTGGTTCTCCAATTTTTTTTTTTGAACATTTCAATTATGACTAAATTGACACATTTGGACAATGGCAACCATGGAGTGATAGGCATAGTGTTTACAAACGCTTTCACTGAATCAAAAAGTACTAAACTCACAAAATAATGGACAAGGTAGGTACCATTTTGTATGACAAAAAATATGGTTCAGGGGAAGAGAAAAATTATTTTAACTGTATATTGTGCTTTAAAGTAGTAAACTGAAAGTGACATAATTAGATTAAAAGTCCTTGAAGGGATATAAAGATGAAAAGTTTCTAATTTGCCAATATTTCCCAGAATTTTTCTTTTTTCGAGACAGGGTCCACTCTGTTGTTCAGGCTGACCTTGAACTCACTATGTAGCTCAGGCTAGATTTGACTTTGTGGCAATTCCCTTGCCTCAGCCTCTGAAATGCTGGGATTGTAGGCATGTACCACACTCAACTGTCCCCAGAAATTTTTTTTGACAAACTATATTACTAGTTAAGTGTTCATAAAGGTTTCATTTTTTAAGTTTTCCTCTGATATGGACAGTACTAAATATATAACCATATTTTGATTATGAGTTCAGTCTATGGTCTGAAGAAAAAAAATCTTCTCTTGGCATTTTTTCCCCTAAAGTTTATTATTTCTTTTCTCCTACCCTATGTCTTTTACATATTTTTCTTTGGTTTGTATTGCTGGCATGATCCTTTTCCTTGCTTTTGCTTCATCTTGTCTGACTCAAGGTGAGATCATAGTCCTCATGAAGAAAAATTGTTAAATTCTGCTTAGTTGAAGGATTTACACAGAAACCCATAATGAACACATAATAGTAATGAAGAGACATACATTGCATTTTCCTTTCCATAATGAGTGCTTTGCTATTCTATTTTTGTCATTTCAGTAATCCATGATGATAAATAAGGCAAGTGTACTAAAATTACCATTCCTCTGCTCAACTCACTGCTCCCTCCCTCATCAATTGCTTTTTTCCAAAGGACTCACACTGGAAATCTGTCTCCAAGTTTAGGTATCATACCCTTATTACATGACAGGGTATGGGTAACTTGCTTGGCTTGGGATCTGTGTCACAGTTTAGTAAAGGACACTTTCGAGTGTGTTTGGGTGGGCCATGGGAATGTGGCTTTGGATCTATATTTAGTTGCTGGTATTGTTCGCTTGCTCTGCTTCCTGGCTCTCATGAGGTGAGTAGTTTGATCCACCACATCCTTCCACCATGATCTTCCTGTCTTGGAGCCCAGGGATGATGGACTGAGCCCCTTATATCCCTGCTCCTCTGAGTCGCTGGCGTCAGGTATTTTGTAACAGCAAAAACCACATATCCACAAATTCTTATATTTTTTATTAGTTAGAAACAATTCAGACACTTCAGTGTGAAACTTTCAGGGCTAGCTTTTGTGATTTGATAAAGGTGGTGTTTTTATGAGTTTAGTCTCCAAGAATGACATAATGACGGTGGCATGGTGATATGCAAACATGTTCATATGGGTTTCCTTCTTTCTGGAATATACAACTCCTTGCCTTTGTGACCACCATCTACCCCATACATCCTCACCCTGGGTTTTTACTGGTTTCATTTTTTTAATTTGTTTTTTATTGGTATACATTGATGATGCATAATATTTACATTCATTTGGTGAAATTGAATATATATATCAAACCTTGATAATTTTTGATCCTCCCCATATAGCCCCCTTTCCTTTTCTAAATCTTCAAGGGCTTCATCAAAGATCTCAGAGACACCTTCTCTTACAACTTTCTGAGGGTCTCTTTGGCAATTCAGAGAGGGTGTAGTTTGCCTTTACTGTCATTTTATATTTTGCATGCATCATTATTGCTTGTGTTGTTTTCTTGCTTGCTTTCTGAGTTACTTGACAATGTCCCTTAAGCATTATATTTCTAGTCACCTTGGCCCTAGTTTGCACTTAAACATTTTGTTAATTAAATGCATAGTGGTGTGTGTATTACGATGATTGGCATAAAAGGGGAGGCAACACTCAGAAAGCTATTTCTGAATTAGAGCTCATAGTATTACCAGAAAGAAATGGGTCAAGAGGTATTTTTAAAATTATGTTTTTGTTTTTTCTTTCAGACATTTGAAAATTCGGGGGTTATGTAGATTATATGTTCTTTTTTGAGAGGCGATAAAGATAATATAAATGAAAGGAGTAATAACTTTGAATGTAATAACAGTAGAGTATGGGGATTAGCAGTAGTCCTCAATATAGTATTGCTGCAAAGCCTTTGGACCCTGAAACCATTTTCCTAGCTGACTAATACTGGGATACTTTATATTCACTATCTCATGCATAGCAGAAGTCTCTTTTCAGAGTTCTTATAAACTGCTAATTAACCCACACTGTCTACAGTGCAGAACATCTGAGGTCAAGGATACATAATGGCTCCAAATTCAGTGAGATGAGTCCTAATTTAGTCTGGAGGGCCTGATGCTGGTGCCTTCTCAGTGTTAGTGATTGTGGGTGTTATATGTAACTGCTTTATGATAAAAACAAGGCTGGGGCAGCATTGAATTAATTAGACATGAGTATAATTAGAAATGAAAGCTTTTCAGGTTCCTAACTGCTAATGGTAGAAAATGAAGTACAATAAACATACTCCAAGCTTTGAAGAGCTTTACTTTTGACTAATTAGCAGATTTTAATGGTCTTCCATAATGTGACAGCTATTTTATTGATCCATCTAATTGAGGGTCATGAAAGTAAAAGGGACTCCTCTTCACTTTGATGGCTTGAATTCCCTTGAATCATCCAAACTGCTCAAATATTTGCTCAGAATAACATCGGTAAAGATACGTATGTTGTTTAATATGTGTATGTATGTGTGTAATATATATATATGCATGTATGTATATACATACTTATATGAGATATGTCTATTCTAAATTTTTATATCATTTCTGTATGGTTGGGTTCTAGGTAGAGAGAGGTAGAACAGAATACTGAAGAGGGACCATGTTTCAAACTGTGTAAATAGCTTATCAAATGACATGTCACAAATAGTTTTAATTGTTTATTTTTTGTTGAACTAAATTTATTGAGTACTTATTGCAGCATGTGGTAGTAAGAAAAAGACTGAAATATTGTGTTCAAATTGCAGGAGCCTAGAGATCCTGAGCGATTGATATTTCTCAAATAATCCTATGCCTGAGGAAGGATTTAGGTAATTATATGTGCTCTTCTAGCCTCAAGACAATGGCATAGTGAAAGGATATACAAAAGAAAACACACAGGAATTCATAAGTAAACCATCTGATACACCATAGTTATGATGCTTTGTTTTGTACAGGGGACCAAGCTGGGATGTTAGGAAAAACCAGTAAGCGGACAGGCAGTTGGGAAGTTCTCAGCCAAAGATCTAGTATACATAAAAATAACCCTGGGCCTACAGCCAGTTGGTGGCGCTGATAAAAAATGCTTGGGCAGAGACACCAGAAGTTCTGTATTTATTTTTTACTTTAGAGAGGTGGGGTTCACAATGTGAAGGATAGTCAAGAGAGAGAAAGGAGCTCAAAGTTGATAGGGAGCCATAGCACCTGTGTCACACCAGCACAAAGCTCTAGATTGCCTTTTTCCTTTTCTCATTCCTTCCTTCTGTGCCTCTGTTCTTCCATTTCTCCCTTCCTCCACTCTGTCTTTAGTTTTTTCTTCTTTCTTTCTTTCATTCTTTCTTTCCTTTTTCTACTTTATGCTCAATCATGTTTGTTGGTGCCATTATGAAGGCATACTAAAATGTTAAAACAGCAGGGAATGAGCCAGGCATGGTGTTGCACGCCTTCAATCCCAGCACTCCAGAGGCTGAGGTGGGTGGGGCGTTGTGAGTTTGAGGCCGGCTTGGTTTACATGTGAGCACAAGGTTGGCTTAAGCTACATAGTGCGATCCTGTCTCAAAATACTAGGGCCAGGAGTTTGGCTCAGTGGCTTAAGCACCTGCCTGGCAGGCGCGAGGTTATGAGTTTGACACCTGGTGCCACAAAGAAAAAAAAAATACAAAAGCAGGGAATGTAGCTCAGTCACTCAGTGCCTGTCTGGCAAATGTGAGGTCATGAGTTTGATCCCTGGTACCAAAAAAAAAAAAAAAAAAAAAGTTAAAATACATTGAGTGAGATGGGATAGAAGCATAATATTAAATCCAAGCTCAGTTTTTAGAAATTGTGACACCCATGAATTCCTTTGCATTTTTTAAAGGAAACACTAAACAAAGTCTGATTTTTTTTCAGTGGTTAAAAGCTTATTTTTCATAAAGTATTATCTTTGTGAAAGCAAAGAAATTATTTGTTGAAGTTGTTCCAATGCTTCTGGAAATCACATGCACAATTGGAGTTTTATATAAGTGCAAGTATTTTGTTTGTTAATTTGAAGACTCAAGAAAGCTTCTGCATTGCAGTTCCTACATAGTGGAGAGTTCAACTCTTGCCTTATACCCCTTTTAGAGTATCTCAGAAAATGCTGTTTTTTCATATTTTTGGTAAATGTATAAATGAAATGCCAGGCTACTTTCTATTGTTGTGACAAAATAACTGAGAAAATCAAATTCAAAGGACAAAAGATTTATTGTGGCTCATAATTTCCATCCATGGTCATTTAGCCCTGTTGCTATGAGTCTGAGATAGCACAGTGCTTTATGATGAGACCTTGTGGTGGTGTCTACTGAGCAGCTAAGCACAACAAACTTTCATTGAGGAACCAGCAGTCATTGGAGGACACTGGCTAAATGAGTCATCTTTCCAGCTGCTGGGCACAATACCTGACACTCACAACTTAGAGGAGAAAGGGTTTAATTTGGCCCATCTTATAAGGCAATTCAGTTCATGGTTAGATGGCCCTAGGGCAGAAGCATCATGGTGGGAGGACATGGTGGAGCAAAACTGTTTAGCTCACAGTGGCTTAGAAGCAGAGTGGGGAAACAATGACAGGATGGGGTGAAAGACCAGATATAGACCCCAAGATCACCCCTCAATGACCTATCCAGAGACATCCAGAAATGTGCACCATTAATACCCCACTAATCCCTTGGGTAGCCCCCAAGCAAATCAAATTGACAAACCAAGTTTAACCACTACATTGGTCCTGCTTAGGAGTGTTCTTTTTATGATCTGGGTTTACTTCCTCTGCCATCACATCCTTTAGCCTATCATCCCTGTTTCTGGGATATGTGTCTGAGCTCCACCTTGTCCTGTTCTGACTCTGTTATGGATCAAAATGTGACCCCACAGCCTTATGTGTTTGGATGGTGATTGAATCATGGGGGTGACACACTCATCAGTGGATTCACTCCTCAATGAGTTCAGTAGCTGAATGTGCTGTTGGAGGTGGCGCTTGGTTGGAGGTGGGTCACTGGGGGAGTGACCTGAAACATTGTGTTCTTGTTCCTATGTACTCCTTTTCCTCTCTGCTTCTTGCCTGGCATGGGTTGAGTACTCTTTCCTCTGTTTTTTGTGTTTTTTTTGTTTTTTGTTTTTTGGTGGCACTGGGGATTGAACTCACAACTTCACGCCTGTCAGAAAGGCGCTTAAGTCACTGAGCCAAACTCCCAGCCCTGGTCTTTTTGAGGCAGGGTCGCACTGTGTAGCTCAGGCCAGCCTTGTGCTCGTGTTATAGCCCAAGCTGGCCTCGAACTCACAATGCTCCTCCCACCTCAGCCTCCCGAGCGCTGGGATTAAAGGCGTGCGCCTACTCTTTCCTCTGTTACGTGCCTCTGCTTTCCTGTATCTACATTGGAATCTGGCAACTGTGAACTGTAATAATGAGCCAAAATAAACCTTCTTTTTTTTTTAAAGTTGTGAGTGTTGGGTATTGTGTCCCAGGAATGAAGAAAATGAATAAGAGAGAATATTGATACTAAGAGTGGAGTTGTGGCTGTGGCTGCACCTGATTTTGTGGTTCAGAAGCTTTTAGAAGAACTTCCTAGGAGGAGTTTGGAAAGGTTCGGGCGTTCTGGCTAGAGAAGCCCTAAAATGTTATAAGCCAAGTTTGCTGGGAAATACTGTTAGACTTCAGAAGACCAGAATGCTGATAGAGGTGTGGATAGAAAGCACTAGGTACAGGAGGTTTTGGTTGGGAACATGTGCTCCACTGATAATGGGACTTGAGGCCATATGTGTTACACTATGGCAGAAAAGTTTGTCTACATTTGCTCATGTTCTGAGACTGCGGAAGACTGAACTTAATGGCAATGAATTAATAAGTCTGAGGAGTAACTTCCAAGGTAGCCCATTGTTTATGCATATTTCAGCCTGCTTTTAGCCATATCTACAGTGAAAATCAGGAGTGAATGACAGAGCTGAATAATCTGAAAAGTTAACATTTTCTTGTTCTAGAAGTGCCCATAAAGTTGTGGTAAAGAAGAACATGATTAGGACAAGGCTGTGGTGGGGGGAGCCTGGTGCCCTGATTCAGGTGAGTTCTGCCCACCAGCTCCTCCATCTCTTGCTAGCCCCAAGGGCACATGGTTTGTATAAAAAAAAGAAGAACATGATTGCTGAAAAGACCAGCATTATAAAGAAGCCAAGTAGTTTGCATCAGGACAGTAGGAAAGATGGCTTAAAGGTATCTCATAAATCAGTAAGACACCACTTCACAGGCTCAAAAGTGCAAAACTAAAGATTTCATTTGAGAAGAGAGATCTGGGGGCTCTGCTGAAGAAGGGGTGCTTAGGAAATTGTTTCCCTGCGATTTATTTCATAGTGCTCATCCATCATAGCACTTGGAGGACTCTCTAGCCTGCTTACTTCTTGAGACAGTGTCAGACCTTGATGTGATGCATGTTTTTATAAGCATGCAGAATGCAGGAGTTATGGGGTCAAAGAGGCTTCCATCCAGATTTTCAGAAGAAGGCATGGAAAGTCAGGCAGTGTTCCCCTGAGATGGCGAAGTATGAAGCTGTGAGAATGAAGCCAACAGTGCAGTACAGACCCCAGGCAGCTGGAGATGCCAGGAATATGGAACGTCTGCCAAGGAAAGTTGCAGGCAGTGAGCAAAAACCACCCCAAGGGAGAAGCTGTGTGGGCTGCAACCAACAATGCTGTAGGCCCAAGCCCCATGGAGCTCATGACCTACTCCAGGTGCTGTGCATGGAGCTACAGAATTTAATGTTTGCTCTGAAAAATTTGGTCTTTCTTTGTTCTCATTCCTTTCTATCATCCTATTTCTCCTTTCTGGTATTGGAATGTTTACTCTGTGCCACTGTGCATTGGGTGTATTTAACTTTCTTTTGGATTTTAAAGGGGCTTAGAGCTAAGAGTTTGCTTGAGTCTCAGAAGAGGCTTTGGACGTTGACATTTCAGCAATCCTAGAACTACTGACTTTGGTCATTTTTAGAGGTGGACTGAATACATTCCACATGATGATATGAACCTGAGTTTAGGGATGCAATATGGTTTGGAGGATGACTGGGACATGGGGGTGCTCTACCATGGATTAGTGGATTCACCTATTATTGTGTTCAGTAGCTGAACATGCGAGTCAAGGAGGTGGGTCCTGCTGGAGGAGGCTCACTGAGGTCATGACCTGAAAAAGTGTATTTTTGTCCCTGGCCCTTCCTTTGTCTCTCCTGCCTGCTGTGGGTTGAAGACGTTTTTGTTCCACAGTGCCTCTCTGTCATCCTGTTTCTTCCTTGGAGTCTGCCAAACACAGACTAAGACTGTGAATCAAAATAAACCTCTTCTTTCAGTTGCATATATCAAATATTGTGTCTTGGCTATGAGGAAAGTGACCAAGACCCTCTCTTTATCTATTCTTTCCCCCCTGCAATTGCAAGACAGCTTGTGCTTCTGCATTTATCTCCTTCTTTTCATCCTTTGCTGTGTCCTCTGCCTCATCAGGGTGAGGATTCTGTGTATTAGGAAGTTGGATAAAGCTTTTGCCACTTTCTGCATGCCTAAACTTAGATTTCTGCTTGTTACTCCTACCCTATCTCAAGCCTGCTAAAGTTAATCAGAACTGTCCTTTCTCCTTTTAATCTTACCACAGAGTGTTTTTATTTTATTTTGTTTTATTTTATTAGTACATGTTTGCAGTACATGAAGTTTACATTCATCTTTAAGGAGCATAATGTTAAGTGAAGCAAATCAGACACACAAGCTTAACTACTGCCTCTGAGAGTTTTGAAGAAAGTGTTGCACTGAATGCCACCTAGCTATTAACTGGAAGAGCAAATATTTTTTGTCTTTCTTGGTTTCATTCTGGGTTTTGGGGGAAGGAACTTTATATGAAATGGATTTGGATCATATTTCTGAGCACCACTGCTCCTCTCTGAAACACGTTTGATAATGATCTACATCCTCCACATTTTTATAGGGCCAGAAGTTAGATATGTGGTTGATTCAGATAGTTTTTCCTTTGATCTTTAGCTCATTAAATTTAAGAACAGATGGAATCTTTCTTCTGGATGTTTTGAAGCAATGATAAAGCCGAATTCTTTGGACTTACATGTTCTCTTGTTTTATAGGAGATGAATGCTAATATTTTTCTGTATTGTGAGAATATGTAGAAGAGACACTGGTTTTGTTGATTCCTAAGGAAAACACACACACACACACACAACTGGTTCTAGGAGTTACTTGCAGAGTGTCTCGTTGGACCCATACCCTAGTGTGTGAAGTTTATGCAACAAAAATATTAAAGTTATTTAGAACTATGAATATGTGAAAGGGAAATTTGTTTAAGACTAATTTCTAGTAAGCTGCTCTCTTAGAAAAAAGAAATGCCTCCTGTAAAGCACCATGGAAATAAGTTATGGCTTCATGCTTCTGGTATTTGTCAACTGCTAAGCTTGGATCACAGCATCCCTGACATGTCAGGGCAGAGATAAGCACTTCCCTGACCAGGAATCCTGATACAATAATGAATCCTTTTGTAAGATTCTTATATCTTACACTGCAGTTTTAAGGCCTGGGTACCTGAGTAAAGAAAGCCTAATACTTAGCCCCACATAGGCTAAATTTGCAGAGTAGGGCTGAAAATAAGATTCTGCCATGTCATATAGCTGTCATATGGGTAGCATTACCCATCTGGGTTTGTCTGTCTTCCACAGTCAGACATGTCGTCCTGTAAGATGTCTGTACACTGCTCAAAATTTGCTGGTAGAAAAAGCAAAAGCAAAAACAAACACAGAACAAAACAAAACAAACGAAAGCAGGCTTATCTGCTGCTGATCCGGAATCAATGTGCTTTCCCAGGAATGCTGCTCTGCCTAGTCAAGTATGAGCCCCGTTTGGCTGATTTTCTTGTTTGTACAATGCTATTCAGGTTGCTTTGCATCTTTGGAGTATACAATGTTGATAAGGTAAATACCAATGCCACACAGTTTCTTGAAAATGAAGCAATTTGTTCAATTCATTCTCCAAATCGTTGAATAGCTTCCCACTGTGCAATACACAGTGTGCCAGGTTTGTTTCAGGCAATAACAGGTCCTGCTTTCCGTCTTACAGGGGAAATAGAACCTATTCTCCAATATTGATAGTAAAAGGTATATGTGGTAAGAAAAACTATAAAAGGTGTTATGAGAGTTACAGAAGGAAAAGAAATTACTTTTATTGGCAAGGCTTTTGATGGTGTTAAGGGTAAATGCAATTTAAGTTCTTTAAAGACCAAGTAAATGGAAGTGGGAAAGCAAAAGGGAACACAGTAGAAAATGAGTTTTGCTGGGGTAGAATGCTTATGGGAGACATAGTAGAAAATTGACTTTGTAGGATGAGTTGTATCAAGATCATAGAGGGTCTTGGATAAAAAATTTGAATTTTATTGGAATTAGTCTCCAGACTAATGTGAATTAATCTGTCAGCGGTGTGTTAAAGATTTTGGCATAAAAAGATATGTTGCAAGGCTGACACAATCAAGGTAAAATGAGTGACATACTTAAGCCCCTTGGTTGAAATAGAGGAAAATACAAATAGGACTTTAAAATACAAATTACATGGAGAGATCAGAGTGGTATCTTTCGGCATAATGAGTAATATATCATATTCCTAGGTTTCAGTGGAACTGTACTCTGACTGTTATCAGAGTAAACGCTACTAGAAGGTTAAATACAATAAATAACAGCAATAAAATCAGTGAGCTGTCCTGAGTGCTTGCATAAATATCGAATACTTATACAAGTAAATGTGTCATCAAATTTTCTTGGAACCGTCTCTCCCAGCCCTAAATCATAGACATTCATTGTAAAATGACATCTGCCTGTGCCATTTTATTTGTTATTACTAGTCTAATTGTTGCCAAATTAATTTGGTATGTTTGTGATTAAAGACAAAAACATTAAAGTCAGGGCAAAAGGTCAGTAAAAGCTACTATGATTCACAGCAAGATTTCTTTCTATGTTTTCAGGTAGTTAGACAAATATTAGTATGTGAAATTATAAACTCTCATTAACATATCATTTAGAAAATATTTTTTTCTGATACTGAGTGCTATGAGACATATATTGGCCATTAACACAAAGATATCATACAGAAAGTGACAGTATTAATACAAGCTTCACAGAAAGCAAGAAGATCTTTATGTTGTCACTTCATGCAATAACCTGTAACACAAATCACAAATTACTTCCACGGGAAATTGAGTGTTAAGCTTATATGTAGATTCTCTGGTGACATGGTTTGAAAAGAGTAAAGTTTATATATGGCATTAGAGAGACTTCTCAAAAGGTGATTCTCATCAGCACTGAACCCAAAGACTTCACACGTGTGGTCCTGAGAAATGTCTGTGCTCTCCCCGAGAATTTAATGGGGCAAATGGAACAGGCTTAGCTGTTACTGATCTGAGATCTCACAAATACATATTTGCCTATTTCAGCGGGACCTCCAGTGATGTTAACTTGTATGTGTGTGTGTGTGTGTGTGTGTGTGTATTTTGCTCACTGAAATTTAAGACTCACTCATGTTGAAAAATATTTGAATATCTGATACCTTAATCTCTCTTGAATATGTATTTTCTTAATTGAGAACTTGGCAGAAGCGGAGAGTCAGTGGATTTGTCAAAAGGAAACAATTTATGAAGCTCAGGTGCTCTCTGTTGTTGACAAAGAGGTGATCTATGTGTCACGGCTGTCAGGTGTACAGCTGGGAAAGCTGGTTTTGTGTCATGAAGAGCCTGCTTTGTATGCTTGCCCGGTGGATAGCATCTTTCCCCAGCTCACCTGTGGCCTCTGGGGGTTTCCTGCTGTGAGTAACATCCTACACTTCTCAGCTAGGGATGCCATGGAAATAAAGACATTTGTCTTCCTTTCAATTTTTATTAAAGTCAAGGAGCAGGTGAGGCACCAAAATGAAGAAGAAAGGAAACTTAAATTATTTGAAAGAGAAAAAGAAAAGTTTACACCGGGAACATTTATTTTATTATGATTAATCATAGCAGTTGATAACATGGGCAACCTCATGTATGCATTATTGATTATTTGTTCAGTCCTTTCCCTATTGACAAATTTTGATGGAATTTGCATACAGTGGTGTTTTTCTCTAATGTTAGCAAGCTCATACTAGAGAGTACTGCCCTACTTTCCTAGCCAACCTGGCAGCATTACTGCATGAAACCCAAAGAGAAAGCAGCTGGGCCAGTTTCCCTGCTGTCTGCATTGAAAAGTTATCAGTGTGCTTGGAGAGTCAAGGGCGTTGGAACCCCCCCAGCCCCCTGAAGCCATATTCTGGCTGAGGTTGACTTTAACATGTTCCTTACTGAGAGAGGACAAGAAGATTTCATGGCACCATTCTGGATTTTATAGGCAAGAAACAACTAGAGGTCTAGAGATTTACATTTTCTGTTATAATTGGAGGCAGTTTTGACTTTGCTTGTATCACGGCCACTTGGAGTCAGTTTGATGTCTAGCATGCCTAGATATTGCTCAGTTTCACTATGTATCATTTGGACTGAAATATACTAAAATTTCTCACAAAATTTAGCTATGATTTGGTCTGTCTACTGATTTTTAATATTTCTATTTATTTGCATGAGAATATAATTAACTGGTCACATAGTGTGACTTAAATTAGCACAGGGCTCAGGCAATTTGTATATAATTTGTGACTTGGACTTAAGCTAACTACATTTTATTTACCTGGTTGTAACAAAAAGATAATAATTGGTGGTCTAAAATAATCACTGTGTCTCCGGTGAACAATTAATGCTTCTGACATGAGCAGTATTGGGTTTAATAAATGTTATGAGATAGTATTTTTCCTTCACGGTTTAAACATATATCTAGATAGATCATCTTTATTTTCACAAATCTTGATCACAGTAGTATGCAAGACATTTAAAAATTTGTCTTGGAGTGATGCTGCATTCTTTATTCTCTGAGAATTATGGGGGCTGTCACTTCCTATCTTGGATATTAATTCTGAAGTCCTATCTGCTGTTCCATTTTTTCCTATTGAATACAAATGTTTAAATGGTACATGACCTGACTTACAGCTACATTCTCTCTGTTTTAAAGCTTAAATTTCTGTTGCAATCATTTATCATCTTTAAGTTGTTTGTTGTAAAGCAAAAAGAAAATATGACTCAGATCAGACAAGAAAGGCATACATGATAAAATGGCCAGTTTTAAAAACCATTTGACAAGTATAGGCCAGATCTATTTTAAAGTCACAGCCTGGACAGGCATTGGACACTGGGACCAGTGGAAAAATGATTTTGCTTATGGCTGTAGTCAAGGCGATTTTCCTTAGGTTAACTCATTTAACCCTTCCAAGGTTACAAATAGAGGGCAATGAAACTGACCTTGAAGAACAAGAGTAAGCTAAGTCAGAATCGTAGTAGACAAACTCGAAGTTAAGCATGCAGGGCCTGCAAGTTGGACCTGGACTGCAACTTCATAGCTTCATGATCTTGAGGAAAGTCATGAACTATTTAATCTCTTAAAATTGCATTTCCCTTGTAATAGATTGAAACATGAGGCTGCAAAGAGTGAATGAGATGATCTATGTATATTTGTAAAGGAAGAAAACACTTGTTGCATTCAAGGGGGACAAAGAATGGAATTAATGGTACATAACCCACTCTGGGGAGGACAGTATTGAGCTGGTTTAGGGAGCACTAGAACGAAGGGTCGCTCAGACACCCCTAACCTGCCGGACCCTGTGTCTCTGTCCATCTCTCCTCACCAGTTCTGTCTTTGTGCATGTGCTTCATGAGATGAAGGTTATGGTTGCTTGTATACCTAGGCTAATAGTTCTATAGATTTACTATTAGATAGAAAAATGTCTCTTTTCTTCTATCTAGATTGAAAAATGCTAGAAAGTGTTCCAATTGCCTGAGTTCTTTGCCAGCACTTTTTTTTTTTTTTTTTTTTTGGTCACTGGGGATTGAATCCAAGGCCTTCACAGTGAACTTCATCTCCATCCTTTTTTATTTTTCTTTGAGATAGGGTCTTGCTAGGTTACTGAGTTGCCCAGGTTGGGGTCTGACTTATGCTCTTCCTGCCTCAGTCTCCCAGAGTATTGGGATTACTGGCATGTGCCACCATATCTTTTTCTTTCTTCCTTTTTTCCTTCCTTCCTTCCTTCCTTCCTTCCTTCCTTCCTTCCTTCCTTCCTTCCTTCCTTCCTTCCTTCCTTCTTTTCTTCCTTCCTTCCTTCTCTCTCTCTCTGTTTTTTTTGTTGTTGCCAACTTCTGAATCACACACACATGTGTTTGTGTGTGTCAGGGGGCATGGAACCCCAAGCTTGACCCGACAAGTTGTTCAATGACCAAGTCTTTCTGCAGCGTCTTGGAGATCCAGCACTGGAATTCCCCCACAAACGCATAATTGGAGAAGCATTTTTTTTTTCAGAAAAAAGGATGGGTGGCATGATTTTTAAGCTGTACAGAAATTAAGCCATGTCAACCACTCAGTAAGCACAAAGCTAGTGCCTGAACTGGGAGAAATATACCATTCATGATGGCTAATTTGGTTGTTTGGCTACTGTTATCATTAGTAGCATTGCCTTCTGTATCTTTTCTGAGAAGTGCCCAGTGTCCTTTGTGCTGTGACCACCTGACATAGGGACTGGTGACTTTCAACAGCAGGTATAACTGCCAAGTGGGTAAAGTTGGTTTTCTTGAATTTCTCTTTGCTCTTTGTCTGCCAAGTTCTCTTACTTGAACCAGTCTTTCTGCAGATGTCCTCAAGTTCAAAATTACTTCTACTGTGGTGACTGATAAACCCATGATATTTAAGTATGGACCTGGGACTTGATAAGAGCATTTGCTATTTAAAAGAGATGTTTTTAAAATCTTAATTTATCTTTAGCAGAGGGTTGGTGTCTGACTCTGAAGTTCAGTGACAGGCGTGGTCTTTTGCCCACGGGGAGCAGGTCTCCTGCTTCCTTCTCACAACACTACTGATTCCTCACCCCCCATTTTCCTCTCTGTACCCCCAGTCCTCATTCTATGGTTTTACATGATCAGCTAATGAGCAAGTCATTTTCTGGAAGTTAAACACACACTGATGCAGCAAATGTATTTTTTTCAGGAGTGTTGGAAAGGCACTTGGAAGATAAAGAAATAAACAATGCATGTTGAGTCTTTCAACTGCCTATGTATTAGGTGTTAATGGAGGTGAGGTCCCAAGTCCCAGGAGAAATGGAAACAGAAACAAACCATTCTTCTCCCCTGAGATGGATGTATACTTTATACAGACAGTATTTGATCTTACATCAGGGGCTAAAATATTTCACAGCTATGGAATAGGTCGTCCAGGAGATTATAACTTTTGGAGGGAGACAAAATACTTCAAAATACTATATAATGAAGCCAGAGAAAAATTCTCTTGTCTTTCAAAGGGAGAGAAAAACATTCTGGGGGACAGAGGAGAAGATAGCCAAGGAAGTCTTTTAGAAGTGTGGTTTGTCAGTTTGGGCCAGTGAGAAAAATTAGGAATTTTTGCTGCAGTCAACAGAAATCTAAGACAGGCCCCCAGCAGTTTTTTTGTGTCTTGATTCTTTTGTGTACAACTATGAGCATTCAATTTCTATCCTTTTAAAAACATTTTTATTTTGTTGGTATACTTTTGACATACGTCATAAACACATTCATTCATTATAGGAAACCACGATTACATACGTTCTGGGGAATTTGTACTTGTATGTATTATATCTAAATTCTTTTTTCCCTTTCCTCCCTTCCTTTGATCCTTCTTCCCTTTACAAAACTTCATTTGTATTACTTTGCTTTCATTATTTTAAATTTTTTATCCCTATTCCCTCCCTTCCTTGCTCCCTGTCCCCATCCATCGTTCCCCTTTCCATTTGAACATTTTCTTTCTGCTTCCCAGTAACTGTCATCCATTTTGGTCCTTATTTACCTTCTGGGTTTCTCACACAAAAGAAACAATGTTGTGTTTAAACATGCTGTCCAGTTTGAGTGTGGTCTCAAGTATTTCCATCTTGGTGGAATTCCTGCCTCTAAAACTTACCATAGAATGCATTTTAATCTAAATGATTTTTCTGCATGTCTCCATTGCTTTTTTAAATTTCTCTGTGCTGACTAATACTGTACTAAATTTCCACGAGCTTAGTCGTTGATTCGCAGCTAAGAGATAACTATTAAAATCTGGTGAGATTAGCTAAAGCGAGAGACTTATTCAAATGCATTATCTCATAATGCACTCTCATAGTCCCCTAGAGGCACCTGATAACACTGCAAATATATCTGTTAAACAAAACCTGCTAGTAGCTCAAAAGTTATTCCAAATACCTATTATTTTGAATTGAAGATTCGATTTTTGAAAGACTTCTAACCTATTTGCTTCTATTATAGGTTTGGGTTAGAAATAGACCAGGTTAAAAGATTAGTCAGATAATTAGCTGTCTCTGACCCAGTAAAGGATCTTTGAAAGTGCTTTCTTAAAATGAGATAACAACTGTGTCCGATCTAGATGGAGTCAGCTTTTATAAGCATCAGTTTGAGGACCTCAGGAATAAGATCTGCCAAGCTTTATTCCCATGAACTTTTTCACACCTGCTGTCTTTGACTATGTGCTTTTGTTACTAAACTGGTTGCAGCCATCCTCTCCTCATTTTCTTTCTTATTTTTAAATGTGTTCTTGTTGTTTTCTTCGATTTGTGTTAATTTCAAACTCTACCTGTGCAACTGTTAGCTCATGCTCACTAAGGAATGCAGCACTGAAATATTCATTATGTCAGGAGACTTTATCTTTTGGAGAAAAGTTAAATCAGTTGTGGTTCTTGTGGTGATAGACATGATAAGAGACTGAATACTGAGGAGTGCAGACATCTTCATTTTTCTTCCATGTAGTGATGATCACTAAATTTATTATCCTTGATATTTTTGTAGAACCTCAATTTTCAACCCTCTTTCATATATATTTTTATTTGATCACCATTCCTATTTGATGTCCTATGCCTTTTTCTTTCTTTGTTAGGAAAGAAGAGGGAAAAATAGTAGCATATAGATGGAATAATATAAAAATACTTTGTAGTTTCTTCAACAGAATTTCTCCCAAACATAAGGACAGTGGGTTTACTTCACCAAACTCGGCTTCAGTCCAGCATCAAAGACTTTAATAACTCACATCAAGAAAATGATGCTATGATTCAGCTGCTTTGTGGTTATGAAAAGAATATATTAGAGGCCTATGTGATGAATACAGTTTGCAGTGTCTTTCAAAAAATCTTCAGCAAAGTATGTTCATCACCCATGTGCAAAATTTCTTGAAAAGCAGTATGTTCATGTATAATATATTCTAGTTTATGTGCTCCAAGACAACACAATGAATTGTTAAATTTATATAGTTTAGATAAAAGGGCATAAAAATTTAACATATGGCTTTGATTTTTTTATTATACTTTAAAAAATAGAGTCATGATTATGGTGATGACTTTTGTGAGTAATTTGATCACACAATGAGGAAATGGAATATGATCAATAAACCAATTTTGCTGATCAGAAAATTGGTAATGGCTTGTTTATAATTGCATATGACTTTAAGTGGAAGAAGAACAAACAGCAAAGATTTCTGGGCACTGGTTGTTGAGCTTTATGTATCTTTAAAAATAAAGTGATGTTGGTAAGACATGCCATATCTAAAAATAAGAAGCATTGTGTAACAGAACAACGATTGGATGCAGAGATCAGAAGAGAGTTTTGGTTGGGTTTCTTAGAGGAAATAATTAAATTGCTCTAAATGTTACTTTTCTTGTCTATGAAGTGAGACAATTCTAAGTATTCTTATCTCTCATTTGTATTATTGCTACTGAAACAAGGGAAAATCTTTGATGGCAATGAACATCATCAGAATTAAAAGGAAGATGAGAACAATTGAAGCAGTAGGCAAAAATGTGTAGGAAAAGATCTCCGAAGGTTATGTTTAAGGTTGTTTGGATAAAAAACTACTACATTAAATGCTACATTGGATCTCTACAGGAAAACGAATTGAAAATAAATATTTCTAAGTCTGCATTACATTAATTCCAACAGTTTCTTTATTCAAGATTACTTTTATCAT
The DNA here is from genome assembly GCA_004363535.1 of Dasyprocta punctata. Taxonomy (NCBI): domain Eukaryota; kingdom Metazoa; phylum Chordata; class Mammalia; order Rodentia; family Dasyproctidae; genus Dasyprocta; species Dasyprocta punctata. The sequence goes on along the minus strand of RJWM01017774.1, from coordinate 18,059 downwards.
TGAGAAAAGACAAACACCTACTATGATATGGAAAGTTTAAAACTGTTATAGGAAAGTGATTTAAAAAGAAATGTTATATATAAAACTATATAAAGGCATATACTTATTGGTAATTGAGAGAGATTGTGTGAGACAGCACATTATCAAGGTGAATCAAATACTATTAGCCCTTGGGTCAAGATTTTTTGGTTTTTTTTTACTTTTTTTGTGAAAAAATATTTGCAGGTTCTGAAAAACTAGAACACAAAACATAGAAGTTTATGAAATTTTCATGACATGCTAATCTGCAGCAATACATTTTTCAAAATATGTGATGAATTAGTCTTCTAAAAATGTTTTACTTTGTTGACAATACAAATTTATATGCCTTTATTTAAAACAAATTCTGGCCAAGATTTTTTGCTATAAAGCAGTCTCTCTTGTAATGTGGTCCAATGTGGAGGGTTATTTTCTCAAACTGCATAAATAGGATTATGGGGACATGGAGATTTTCATTTATAAAATTGAAATTCCAAGAATGTGTGTACAGTATAACCATATACTTTCAAATACTTAGTAGCATTGCATCGTTTTAGCAAATGAATGGATCCACAGGGGGGTTGATGCTTTTAAAATACACATTTTGGTATATTACCAACATTGATTAATTGCTTTTAAAATTAGAAGTATTACGCAGTAGCACAATTAAAAATGGTTCGTGTTAACATTTTTTGGAGGCTAGTGATTATGTTAAATAAATCCTAATTCTAGTTCAAATTTCATAAAATGAGAGAGCTTCAGGGGTCATATAAGATAGGACAAACTAAAGAGAGTTACAGATTTTATAAGTAGTATAAAGTGATTTTCATATTTTGCTCTACAAACCTTGAGTTTTGTGATTCTTTTATAATAATAGATTTATGTATTATATAATGTAACAAAATATTTAATATTCTTACACTTGAGACCAGAAGTGTTTTAGATTGTGGAGTTTTGGAATTTTATTACATTTACATAGACTTTACCAGCTGAGCATACCTAATTAAAAAAATCTGAAGTTCCAAATACTTTGAAATCTGAAATGCTCCAGAACTTTTTGAACATCATGCTAATGTTCAAAAAATTTAAGTTTCGGAGAATTTTCAGATTAGGAATGTTCAATCTGTAGTAAATCCTTCTCTCTAGATGTAAGTGTTCCCTGAAAATTGGGCTTGGTTGTGTGAACTAGTGTTTCATGATTGCATAGTTTCATGTCAGCATGGTATAAACCAAGTGGAGTGGGACAGGATGGTCAGATACTGATGGGCTGATAAATTTTATCTCCAAAGTTTGACTAATAAAGGAATTTTCCCATAAGTACAAGAAGGTGGACCATTGTACTCTGGCAAGCAGTTGCAGGCCGTGGTTCAGCTCTTCATGACGGTGCTGTGGCTTATACAGGCAGGAGAGGTGCTCGTCACAGAGGCTGCCTGACTCTGAATGCAGCTCTGTGCTCTGGGGAGAATATCACCAAGGTCATCACCACCAGTTCTGTCTGGGATAGAAGCCAGGAAGGGGAGACTGCCCTGAGTAAGGTATTCCTTCCCTCCATGAGCCATTGTTCTCTCCCAGCCTGTCTTAAATTTCAGCTTGTCTTTTTGCTATCTCTCCTAGTTTGCCTGGAATGTGTTTGTTTAAATGATTATGTTGCATATAGCATATTTTATACATGTAAATATTTTTATGTGACAGTATGTGTGAAAATGCTTTTAGATGGCAATAGCAAAAAGTGAAGTTCTTGTAGCACAAGGGACCTGGAAGTGATTTTAGTAAAAGTCTACTCTGGGAATGTTTTTTGCCGAACGCACCACACCATTTGTTAGTTATTTGTATTGGTACCGACACCTTGTTCCCATCTTCTGTGTGTAAGCTATTCCTAGAGTTTCAGACATTTAGTCTCTTATATAGTTTTTTAAAAACTGATAACGTTGATAATGATCAATCTAGCCATTACCCAGAAACAAAACAACAAAACAAAACAAAAAAACAAAACAAATTCTGCTTACCAGACAACCATCATGGCTGGGGTATAGTCCAGCGGTAGAGTGTGTCTTTAGCTTGTGCAGGGGCCTGGGTTCAACTCCCACCAAAAAAAAAGCCACAGCGGTCACCTTGATAACTTATACCAATTCCTCCTATGCTGACAGCAAGCAAACATAAGCATATATTTGTTTCTCTCAGGCATATGAGATAGAAAAAATAAGTATACAAAGCGTTTTTTTAAAAAATTTGTGCAATATATATAAAATATATATACATCTCTGTAGTTTAAATTACAAAATTTATACTTTGATATGATGAATAAGGCATTTTTGAATAACACATTAATTTTTATTAAGTCCTCACTACATTTCAGAAAACCTCTGATCTTTGAGTTATCCTAATCTTAAAGGAAATGTTTCTTTTATCTCTGAGATTCTTAGATTTGATTTTTAAATTACTGTTATATTTCATTAGAACATAAGATGATTGTTGACATCTCCATATTGATTTGGGATATGTAATTTTGAACTGTATATTCTCCTCTACAGATAATACAAGTATAATCAAGTATAATGTGAATAATTTTTGTGGCTAAAATATTAGGCGTTTTAATAATCATTTTATCACTAGCCACTTTTTACCTGAAGAATTTAATAATCAAACACAGTGTTTAAAAAACTTTGTAAGTTAAATTTTCAGGTAATCATGTTTTGTATTCAATAGGTATTTTGCAATAGGCAAAATGATAAGATATGGAATGATCTTGCCATTCACATTTTTAAAATAAAATATATGAATCACATTTATGTTTGAATAAAATGGATGCTGTAGTGTAAGATCCCTCACTACTGAGCTTCTGACTTGCACATGCATGTATGCCATTCACTGCTGCTTAATGTGTAGTAATGAAACTAACCCTGAAAGGTCACTGTAATACTTTGAAGTTCTTGGATCACACACATATTTATAGACCCCAGCAGAGCAAGGAAGGACTAATCCACAGCTCCTTCCTTTCCAGAGGCCTTAGTGGAGTGCTGCAGGGAAGACAGGTAAAGGTGACTAGTGTCCAAGCCATACGTGATTGCCCTACGATCTAGGTGCATACTGGAGAGAAGCCTCCTTCCCTTCGTGTGAGCTGAAGTGTTTGCCTCAAGCCCATTTCAGCCCTACTTAGAGACTTGGATTTGCTTCTTTCCAATGATCTTGGGTGTCCTAGCTCTTCGGGAAAATCAAAGAATAGTATGAAAAGAGTATAACCTTGCTTTGCTAAAATCTTTCCCAGGTTAAAGGAAAAGGACAGCCCTTTCTTTTTCCTCATAGAAATACAATAGAACTAAGTATTAAGGTTTCCTGTATTACTGCTATTTTAAACCAGTTCACTGGATGCCATAGCACAAGCCTGTAATCTCAGCTTCTGAGGAGCTGGGACAGAAGGATTGCAAATTCTACACAAGCCTACCAGTCTGATGTGCATAATGAGTTTAAGACAGCTTGGACTACCTAGTGAGTCCCTGTTTCAAAAAACAAAGCAAATAAAACAAAAAAGCAATTAAAAGGCTAAAAAAAAAACCCCTCCAAATTATAGCAATGCACTGAGCAACTTCATCTGAGTGTCTCAAAACTCACTCCATAACTGTCATGTTTCCCACTGAACTCACTTGCTTCCCCTCCAAATCAGCTTGTCACTTTTGTCTTCCCTTTTGGAAAGGCCCAAGCCATTGTATTTACTAAAATAAGTACTCCCTTAAGTTTCATTTGTTTGTCTCTGATCATAGAGCAGTCAAGTAAAATCTGTTCTACAAATTTCAGGACACTTTCCCCCTAAATAACTTTAAAATCTGTTCCACCCTCTGCAGAGCCACGGTTCACAGTGCCAGCCTTCAGCTGCAATCAGTGGTATCATTTCACCCCTTATTTCCCTGCCCGTGGTCTTGGTCCTCTGATTCAATCTCTTCACTATAGTCTTTTTCCAAATGAAAATTCAGAGCTGTAACCTTTTTATTTACATTCCTCGAAATCTTATGATTCTTTAAACTAGGTTGAGATCTTTGTGAATACTCGAGTAGCATCATTTGCTTTCCCATTGTAATATTCAACATATTTTCTGACCACCTTGGACTGGTGAGGGCAGGAACTATGCTCATTAATTTATCACAGGTGCCTGGCACAGAGCAGATACTCAGTAACTATTTGCTGAATGAGTACAGGAATGAACTTACTTTTCTAGACATTTCTGTTGCCTGTGTTTCCCCAACAAATTTATGGTGTATTTATCCTGGATTTATTTTCAGTTTCCTAATGTCATATCCTCTTTTGTTTCTGGTCCTTCAAACACATACTTTCCCCTGTCAGAAAATTTGAGTGTTGTCAATGTGCTTCTCTAATATAATTTCCCATTGTAGTTCTTGTCAAATGGTAAGGCACGTTCTAGTTCACAAGTCTCTACCTTCCACAAGCATGTTCTCTAAATGTTTGGAAAGCATATCTTCCCTTGTTAGAGCGTTAGTAGCTATCCTGTGTTATTTTCCTAACATATGTTTTTGGTTACAATAAATAAAAGAGTGATAAAACAAATTAATATGTATGAGAAAAAGGAGCAAATATCTGTAAGATAAAAAATAATGAAAAAGCTGTCACAATATGAGGGAAATGATGAAAGATCTGCACTGAGAAAAGTCTGAAAGGAAGAATTACTAAAATGTCAGTATGACTGTATGAGGGAATAGGACTTGAGTGCTTGGCTTTTCTACTTGTATTTGTACAGTTTCTTTGGCAGATACTACTAATGTAATATTTCAAATATTTTGGAAGCTTTGAAGCACATAAATAAGACTGATAAATTACCGATATCTTTCCAAGATGTTGATTTCATGAATGTGTATCTTTATAATCATCTTAATGATTCTTTTTAAATTAAAAAAAAAAGCGTCCCAGAGTTATCTGAGAACAGCAAGATAGGAAATGTGATTCTATGTTTGAACATTCCAGTTTCATTTTTTGCTGTGTGCATGAGTTTGAAAGGGCTCAATTGTCCCGGACTCAGTTTGCCTTTCACTTGTGTGAACAGGTAGAGTTAGACAACAAACAACTCCTTTGTCAAACAGAAAGCCATAAACAGAGTGAATTGCACAAGCAGTGCTGCCTTCCCTTCAGGCTGATCCATGTACTTAATGAAGGACACGTGCAAACTCAACCAGAAGCTTGACAAGTCTGTACAGCTCTTCCTTTGTGAGTCTGACTTAAAATACCTGTGGATGACTACAGGAGGTTTTTTTTTTTAACCTATGGGCTCATATAAGAATACTCTGAAAATAAGAGTCATCTGCTTATTCTCAATCCCCTAAAGTTTTGGTATCTATGCCCTCTTTTACTAAGACAGAAGTAGTCTGGAAACTAGTAACATTGGGATAGAAAGACCTAGATAACTGTTTTCCAGGTTGTTATTGTAGTAGACTTGCTTCCCAGGCTACTTTAATATTTTAGACAATAAGACTATAAATATCACAATCAAGATGTGACTTCTTATCTGCTTTGATGCAAGATATACAGATTTAAATGCAAGTTTTAGTCTCATTCTCTTGGGTTTTTATAATGCAGTAATAATTATTGGTCAGGATTAAAATCTGTCTCTCTCTTTCTCTGCCCTGTATAATGTACTAGATTGAATTTGTTAAGCACAAAGCAAATACAAAATATCCCTTCCTTTTAAATTTGGTATTCGGAGTGATACCCAATAATGAACAGCTGTTTACAAACACAGAGTTTTTTTTTAACCCAAACTGTTATTCTTAGTGATTTTAAATACTTTCAAATTAATTACTTCTCCAATAAAACAATATAGAATTTCAAGTGAATTTAGAAAGGAATGTGGCTTTTATGTGGGTAATTTTTTATTTCATGCTTTAGGTAATCCTTAAATAGATTTTTAGTCATAATATGAAAAAAAAACCCAATGATTTTTGAAAAAAACCCACTGAGTTTAGTTCCTTTTATGAATTTTATTCATCTATGTTTGCAGTACATGTTTACATTCATCTTGCGGAGTAGATGCAAGTACACAAGAGGGTCTATTTCTTTTTTTAATTCTCTGCCCCTTCTTACCCACCTCCTTCCATCTCTAAATCCCCTCTCCTATTTTCATTCTTGTTACTGTTATTCTTTGCTCATGTTTGTGACATATAATGTTTACATGCATTATACCCATATATGGCATATTTTAATTCTTACTTCCTTTCTTCTTGCCCTAGGTCTCCTGGACTCCTTTCCATTTGCAAGAGGTGTATCCTCTTGTCTCCTATCCATTTTTTTATTATGCTCTTTTTCTTGTAATTTGCCTTACTCAAATGAGAGATACCATATGGTATTTAAATATGGTGTCTTAATTCATGCAACATTATATTCTCCAGGTGCATCCACTTTCCTATAAATGTCTCAAATTTATCCTTCTTTGTAGCTGAGCAGTATTCCACGGTGTGTAGAGATCACACTTTCTTTTTCCATTTGTCTTTTGATTGGCATACAAGATGCTTCTAAAATTTGGCTATAAGGAACTGTGCTGACATAAACATTGGTATGCATATATCACAGTAATATGATCTCTTTAGCTGTTTTGAGGAGATACCTACAAGGGGACTAGCTGGGCCATATGGAATTTCTAATTTTAGTTCCTTGAGAAATTGCCATACTAATTTCCATAATTTACATTCTGACCAACAGTGTAGGATGGCTCCTTTTTCACCACACCCATGCTGGCATTTTTTATTCTTTGGCTACTTGATTATTGCCATTGTTTCTGGTATAAGATGAAATCTTTGTGTTGTTTTAATTTACATTTCTCTAGTGGTCAGTGAAGTTGAGCACTTTTTATATGTTTGTTGGCCATTTGTACTTATTCTGAGAAGTAGAAGAATATTCTTCTCAGAAGTAGAATATTCTGAGAATATTCATTTCACTTGCCTATTTCTTTTTTTAAGTTTTATTTTAAAGATAGCAAAATCCAACAAAACATAACAGAACAAAGTCAATCAAAACAAAGCAGTAGAACTGGTACAGAACTTCAAAGCAAGATACTAGGAAAACAATAGCTACTATAGTATATCTTGTTATCTTCACAAGAGTTGACCATTCCATCAGATATAGTAAAATCAAACCGAAAACAAAACAGAATAAAACCAACAAAAACATAATGTGAAATAAAGCAAAAAAAATTCATCAGAATAAGGCAAAACAATGAGAACAATATTGGGCCTCAAAGACAAGACAGAAGGAAATCCCTTATATTTGTTAAATTGCATACTGTCATCTTGCCCATTTCTTGATTGGATCTAATTAGGTGGTCTAATTTTTTTGAGTTCTTCATAGATTCTAGGTATTAGTCCTCTGAGGCATATTTTGCAAAGTATTTTCTCATTCTGTAGGTTCTGTTTTCAATCTACTAATTGATTCCTTTACTGGGTAGAAGCCTTTTCCCTTGATATAATCCTATTTGTTGATTCTTGCTGTTATTTTCTGTGCACTTGGAGTTCTGTTTAGACCATCCTAGCCTATATCTATGACTAAAAGAGTTTTCTCTGTTTTATCTTTGAGTAGGTTCAGTGTTTCTGTTTTGTGTAAGTCTTCGATTCATTTTGCTTTTATTTTAGGACATGGTGACAGATATGGGTCCAATTTCAATATTCTGCTAATAGATATCAAATTTTCTCAGTACCATTTGTTGAGTAGGCTGTCTTTCCTCCAGTGTATGTTTTTGACCCCTTTGTTGAAGACTGAATAGCTGAATGTGTCTGAGTATGTTTCCATATACTTGTTGTGTTCCATTGATCCACTTGTCTGTTTTAGTGCCAGTACCATGCTGAAGATCTACTGAAGTTTTAGAAAAAAAATTGATCATGTTCTAGTCCATATCACTAAGTGGGCAAGTCACTTAATGAAGATTCTGTTGTATTTACCTTTAAAATGGAAATAATGACACTTGTCTTCCCTACTTTAAAGAATAGATGAAAGACAAATGAATTAGGAGATGACAATTGTTGGCAAGTAGCTAACATCTATATAAATTTCAAGGCAGACATGATGCTAGTTATTTTAATAATAATTTATTTTAATTAACTCATCTGGATTTATTTGCTTTTCCATATTGATCTGGCTCAAGCAACAATTAATCTAGACCTTGAATCAAGAGTTAGATTTGGAATAAAGACCATTAAACATATAAGTACAGTGTATTATAGATCTTTAGAGGTCAGAGATAGCTGCTCTCTGGGTAGTTCCAAGACATTTGTACCCCCTCTTGGATATTCCCAGAAATGGATTTCCTTAGATTCCATTCACTTCTCATTTTTTGAGACAGAATTACAGGCATATTTAAGTATTTTGTTTTAGAATTTTATGGGTCTATATATAGGTATGAAGCAATGTTGTCGTTATGGTTTGTGTCTGGATGTCCCACCAAAACCTTATGCAGTCATGGAGCAGGCTTCTAGAGTTTGTGAATGACACAGGTACAATGCTAGGATCATGGGTGTGAGTGCCAGAATTTGGGTTCTAGTGTTCCAATTGCCTTCTACTACATGCTTTCTGATAAATTTCTTTTCAGTATTATAAACTTTCTTTAATATGATAATTAGGAAAAGTAATTTCCTCCTTATTCAAGCCTGGTGCTCACAGTCTCTGCTTTTTAAGTAAGGATTTTCATAGTAATGGTTGTTTCCCTTCCTTTAGGTGTTTTAAAATCTAATCTATGATGGATTCTCTGAATCCAGCTTTTTCTTGTCTGTTCTGACAGGTTTGTTCACTCATAGTGCTGAATTTCTTGAATCTTTTGTTTTATTCCACATGCTGTTTTCTTGCCTGAACCATATTTGGTCAGTGAGAGAAAATAATTACACTGATCTTTAAAACAAGCTTCAAGCTTCATCTTCCCAGAAATGTTCTCAGGATTCATCTGCTGGCTCTTGATTGCATCCTTCATCCTTATGAACTTAGTTATTCCACCCAGTCTTGGTTCTGGTGAATTTAGTCTACTTCCTCTGTATCCGCCTTTCACCCCTAACCATAATATAGTTTTATACAACGGTACATCCACTTACAGAACATGCAGTGACTTTAGAGAAATAAAATGTGCTTACTTGTGGTTAACTTTACTTTCTGTTTCTATTTTTAAGAATTTATTTAATTCAATAAGCATTCCATAATTGCTTTTTTTCTTTTTAATTATGGCTAAAATGTTTTCTGGGGAGTTTAGAATTCTGACAAAAATTGGAGGTTCATTCTTCACAATTATCATAATTTAATTTCTCTTCCCAAGTGCAGGGCAATGATTTTCTCTTTGGATAATCTGTGAGTTGATGAAGAAGAATACTATCCTGATTTTTTTTGAATAATCCAGTTTAAAGACGTAACTGTGGAAAGAGTTTCTTTTATGTATCATGTACTTCAAGTGGTCTTTGTGGTCATTCTCTTTCATAAGAATATTTTCCCTTTCCAAGTGGAATGGAGCAAAAATAAACATAGTATTTTGCAAAATGATAGGTCTGTCTACCCTCTGAATTAGTGGCAAAAGTAAGTTGGTATTTACAGACTTTTCTTCTTAATGGGTGGATAAAATCTGAAACCACCTAAGTAAGATAATGTAAAAATTATATGTATTCTTTCCCAATGTGGTTCTTTTTAGTTTGGTTTTTAAATTCTATTGGGGAAACAAGTAGCATTGGGAAAGTAGAAACCCAAAAGCGCTAAGTTCTAAAAAAAAAAGCAACCATGAAATTCTCCCTCAAATAATTTCATAAATTTCTATAAATGTCTCTCTCTCTTTTTTTTTGTACTGGGTGTCAAACTCACGACCTTGCACTTGCAGGCAGGTGCTTGTGCCACTGAGCTAAACCCCCAGCCTTAAATGTCTCTATTCACTTACCAACTATCATGCTTAGGAATTATTTCAAATTTAAGAACCCCTAGCAAACTTTCACCAGTTGACATAATTTTAGTCTTTTTATCTTTTTAATACATACACAGATGCTTAAAATATAGATCTATTTTAATCCATTAATTGTGTCATAGTGCAATTTATTCTTCTTAATAATTTTGTCAGTATTTTTCAGTTTTGCAATTTTTATAACATATAATGTGATAATATGGGTTATATTGCTATTTGCTTTTGAAAACATTTTATAAGATTCTCTGTGACATTAAAAGCTATAATTCACTAATTTCACTATCGTTGAGAATTTTATTGTATGAATATCATTAAAATGTGCTTATTAATTTCCTTGTCTGTGGACATTTGCTATGTTGTCGGAATTTTTGCTTTCATACAATGGTCCTGTGAATATTTTCTTTCCTGTAAAAATTTTAGGCAAATTCATATCTCTTTACTGGTTTCACATTTGTTCAGATGTCTCTATTGTATAATGTTGCACTCATATTGGATACAAGAGGCATTTTGAAAATAATTAGAATAGTTTATGTTATTACAGATTATATGATAACTATGTAAAATTTATCCAAAATGCTCAAATAAAAAGCAGTACATCTGGCTTTAAAGTATTCATCAAGAGAAAACAAACTATGTAATTAAACAAAAACCTTCATAAAATATTTAATGGAAAATGTGAAGCAATTGCATGTCTTCATATAACTGTTCTAGGATTAAATTAGATTTTACATCTAATTCTTGTTGAAATGTCTGTTATTTATAAGTACAGTACTAAGCATGCACTTAAATGCAATTAAGAACATTTCTAGGAAAAATGTTTTTCTGCTGGTGAAGTATTGTGAGAATTCCGTATTATGAGACTGAAAATTGATTCAGCCCTTTCAGAAAAATCATGGTTTTAACTTTCAGGGTGCACACAATTGCTAAGTAGGCTTTTTCCTAAAACAGCACTTTTAAACACATACGTTAAGAGGAGGACCTTAAAATTAGAAAAGAGTGCATGTAAGCTCTTTCTTCTGTAGAAAAGCTCTAGAAGTAACTTGAGTCACTAATAAATCTAGCTGAATAGATATAGTACTTTGCAACCATTAACAATGCCAATTAGGAAGTTGATGCTAACACATAAAAATGCTTGCAACAGAAGTGAAAGGAATCAGATAAGAAGTTGTGTGTGTGTGTGTGTGCATGTGTGTGTGTATGTACTATGTGAAAATGTTAATGAACTAGAAGGGAACCTAGGCTCCTGTTGACATAGTGGCTATCAATAAGCGTTGGTAGCGATTTACAAGGGGACAGACTACGAAGCATTCTTTGCATCTAAAAAAAAAAAAAAAAACAGCTCAGAACCTTAAATCACCTCCTGTGAATTTCGTATTACATTTTGGAGTATCATGTGAATATTTCCTGAGGGCCTGATTTAGTCCACATTAATTCAGTTTTATCTCTTCTCGTAGCTAGCCCATCACCTTCTGTTCTGTATGTATTCATCTACATGTTTCAAGAATGTGGCAACTTCAAGTTGACTAAATATAAAGTCCTCTGTGAAAAACAGTACTTAAACAAGAAATGTCTCTGTTAAGTGTAGTTTCTGAGCAATACAGCTTCACAGTTGTGCACCAACTACAAAGAGATTCTGTCTCACCCTTAAACTGTTAATGGCCAGACAAACTTGTTTTTATGTAACAGGATTAATGGTAGGACTTCAAGTACCAACTGAGTTTATTGGCCTAAACAAGTTATGAATTTTCAAATGTGTAAAGGCATGAGAATGAGCTTCTTGGTGATGTTAATTGATAGACTGTATGAGTAGCATTATTAGAATCTCCAAATCTCAAAACCCCTACATTAGCCACAGGAGATAAGGCCTTATAGGAAAGGTCACCTGTGAGAAACTTTGTTTTACCAAGTCTGTATGAATTTGCTTGATTCATCTAATTCAGACTCTCCTATCTTTCCTCCAGCAAATACAAAATAATAAAATAAAATAAAATATCACTTGTGAATTATAGGTACTGGATGACTTTGCAGTTGGCACTATCTAAAAGTATTTTTCAGTCACACAGAAAGCTTTACTCTTCAAAAATGACACATTCTACAGTCATAGTACAATTCCATAAACTTTGGTGAAAGGTGGGCTGGTACACAAGTGATAGCTTTTAAGGTAACACAGACCCTACATATCATCAAGTGAGGATGTTGACATTCGTGTATTTAATCTAGAGGTAAATTTAGGCAGTAAAAGTTAATTTTTTTTCACTTAAAAATCCAAAGATTCACCATTGTATTCAAGCATTCGTTGTTAGCATGGTAGATATAATACGCAAAATGTTTCATTGTCTAATGTAAGATGCAGAGGAAACAACGTGTGTAATCTAATTTATCTTTGACCATCTTTCCTGCTCCAAATACAGTCTTATTTCTTTCACATGTTGTGGAATATAGAGAATCTGAAGTAGATGACAAAAATTGTCAGATGCTGCTATGCAAAGGCACTGTCACAGTGTATGTATGGGCAAAGCCTGGGAAAGCCAGAGCTTATATTGCTAAAGAGACCATTTAAAGAGCCCCTTAATTCTACTTAATTTCCCCCAAAGAGCAGCTGAGTTGTCTTTCCTCAAGCTCCACTGACCAGTCCTTAAATAAGAAGTTTACAATAGCACAAAATAATTGACCAGGGCTAGTTTCATTCAGTTGGCATTTGAACTAAGAAAGCAAAAGTAACTTTAAATTGTTTGATTATTACATTCAACTAGAAACTTTACTAAAGGAAATATGCTTAAATATAACAAATGATTATCAATTATTTATGAATCCAACATATAGTAACATCCACTTAAAGCCAACACTGAGTGAAAACCTAGGATACAATAAAAACAAGAAATGTTCTGTATCTTCAGATATTTATAAGCTATGATGATGTATTCAAATACAATTCTACATTAAAGCATGTCTCCTCTAAAAAATTTAGTGAGTAGTTTGAAGGATAATATTTTAATCTTTCTTGTTTTCCTCCCCAACAGTCACATTTTGCCTGGCACTTAGGCAATATGTCTGTGAAAAATGATTGAATAAGAAAATGAGTCCAATAAAAAGTTAAGCTTCAGTTTTAAGTCACAGATGAGTAAATCCAGGAGGAAATTTTGTCTGAAACATCTAAAGGCCAAGAGAAGGTAGAAGTGAAGAGAATAATCATCCTTGGTTTTTTTTCCCCCCTGCAGACCATTTGTGAGATAGCTAAGAAAGAAGAGAAATCCATGATATTCAAGGCAGCATTTTTGGTAACAATAGTGTAATAAGTAAAATCTGAATTTGTAAATGATGACTTATATTTGGCATGTGGGAATAACATTTTATGCACACACAAGTGTGGCATTCTCTGTGTGTTATGGGGACATTTCTTGTTTTGAAGACGTGCCTGTTGCTCTGATTACTTAATTTGGCTGTTAGCGTGCAAATTACAGTTGTCAGCTGCAGCCTCACTAACAGCTCAGAGATGAGTCACTGAAGACATCCAACGTATCCACAAGTTACCCATCAGATGCCTTGTCTTTTGAATGTTGTCTTTTGAGAAATGCAGAGCAGTAATTGCAGGTAACATAACAACATTTTCCCTTAATATAACTCTTTTTTTTTTTGAGGAGAAGAGGGTGATAAAAATTTAAAATAGGTGTAATTATTTTAATACTTTGCTATGGACAAAGCTGGACAAAACTATTATATAGACATTTATGTATTATATAAAATTTTATGTATGACCTTCACAGATGAATAATAGAGTTAATCACAATTGTGTAGAATATACAATTAGCACAGAATAGTTGTACTTTGAGGTCACCAAATATATCCACCAGCAGAAGGAAAGAAATCAGAGAAAAATGAGAACCCTATCACTGTATGCATTGAATGCCCTGGCCACATTTTCTTTGTCTTGATTTATCATTGAGGATCCACAGAGTTCTGGAAAAGCTGACTTCAGTCTTGGCTCTAAGAGTAGAACACATGATCAAGGGTGAGCCGAGCAGGATATTCAACTTCTGGGCCCCAGAAATTGGCTCCTGAATGTGACTTGCGGTACATAGCATAGCAAGCCTGGGCTTTGCTTGGGTTGTCAAGACAGTTCCTCCTGTAGGTGAGGAAGGTGTAGCTGGGGGCTGGGCTCTCTAGAAACCACAACGCAGGCTGCCTTTAGGAGGATTTTGCACAACCAAGGACCAAGTAGAGATTGGACAGAAAGTAGCACCATGGTGGCCTCCTTTTGCCCCTGAATTAAGACTTCCTTGAAATCTAACCTACACCTAAGCTTTAGTTATGTGAACCAATGAATTACCTGTATTATTTAAGTTAGTTGAAATTAGATTTATATTACTTGCAACTAAAAAGCACTGTCACACGTATATTCAAATACATACTAGGAAGCAGCCTGGGAGAAATATTTTCTAGGTTCAGTTTATAGACTTGTAGAGTATTGATGATCTTTAAAAATGCTTTCAGCACTGTAATTTTCATGCGACATGAATCTAGGTTTCTGTACTCTGATACTTCCCATCGAATTTAAAAATGTGAACAAGATCCCATTAGCAAAAAGACTTGGGCACTATAGAGTTCTTACCTTACTTTGATTACTATGAAATTATTTCATTTTATTGTTCTCCTTTATCCAAAATGACCCTTGACTAATGATAATTAGGAGACACTTACGAGCATAATTTCTTTGTAACAGGTAAGTATACAAAACAAAAGCACAAGATTTGACAGAAACCTACATAGAATTTAAGTAGCATAGGTTAAAGGTAAGTTTCTGTTTCTTTCTGATATGTTGCTCCTTTTTATGTGTTAAAGAAGAAAAGTTGGCATTTCAGTTTTGCTTTCATTAAGTATTCAATAACTCTGCTAAGTAGGAATACATTATTTTTCCTCTGGAATAAAAGTGGATGTTGAAGTTTATTGTAATCTAAGCATCTTGGAATACTGTCCACATTGAACTTGATATAAAATATAGGAAGTCTGGGTGCATCTGAGAAGCCTACCAAACAATGTAATAATGGACATTAAGGTAACTTCAGCCTTGACTGAAATCGCTTCTCTGTGGTGTCACTAACTGAAATGAACTTCTTTCTGAAAGGGCCAGGAAAGAGAGTGATACCATCTTGGTGTGTTGCCTCCCACGGAGGTGGGAGGTGGGGTGGGGAGGGCTTTGACCATCCCTGGCATTGCAGAGGGATCAGCTAATTCCTAGAGAGGGAGTCACCCGGGTTTGTTGGGAGGGCAGGACATTTGTCTCACAGAGAGCTTCTGTTGTCCTCTTCCAGGAAGGGCTTCATGGTTTTGGCAATCGTGCCTCCATTCCCTCTGAGCATAGGTCTTTCTCCTCTATGAATGGTGGCATTTTATCCCATCAATAGTATGTTTGTGTGTTTTTGTTTTTGCTTTTGTTTTAATTTGCCATAGCAGAAGGAGTCTCCTAAAATAATATCCCATATTTACATGAAATAACTATTTGGTGCCTTTAATCTTCTTTCAGAAATCCCATATTTTGTGTAGTTTTGTGCTTGGCCAAAATAAATTATGAGCAGTGAGGGCTGAATGAGAGGAGGGGGATTTATATGCCTCGTAGTGCTGTAGATGTCAGGCTGAGATTCCCAGAAGTAGAATTTTATATAGCTCTTAAGGGTACAAATTATTTCACGCTGGCAACCAAAAAAAAAAATAATTAAAAGTTTTGTCAATACTTTTTTCTGTTGAGTACTTTGCTTATATTCTCTAAATACTATAAAAATGTGAGTAGGATTTGTTATTGTTTTTATATTATATTGTTTCATACGTACATTGAGAGAACAGAATGGGACCACATTTTAAGTTAAAATTCAGGCTGCAGGCAAAGGCTGAACTCCTATATGAAATATACTGGAAGATTTAATCTCAGGAAATTGCTTATGTCAGCAGCTGTCATGAAACATGTGGCCCACTTTGGAATCTGGAGCAGCTGACATACTGAAATACTATTTCTTTTTTGGTGGGGAAATATGAATATCAGTGGAATCTAGTTTCTTTGAAGTGCTCCAGATTGCTTATTTCTAATTTCAGATGTCAGCAGCCCATTTGGGATGACCGTATGAGGCAGGGAATAATCCACAGAGCCCTTACTATCTGGGGTGCTCTCTGGGAGCGGGAATGTTTTAGTCATAGCTCGGTGAGGGACATACATTCATTATACCAAATGCCATAAAGTCCACCGAGAAAATGTGCTTTAGGCTCCTGTGAAGGGGACAGAGGCATCCCCGAAAAGTGATTCATGGGAGGCTTCCTTAAAGGAATGCACTCGTCACCATATCGCCTAACACTGTAAGCCATTTTTCCCAAGCTACACGCTGTAAATGACATGGTCAGTTCACCTTAGGTCTCCAAATGTGTCCTTTGCTTGGCCTTATCTCAGATGGCATGAGAACCCCTGGAGGAAGGTTTTCCTGCTGAGTGGCTAACTATTCTAGGGTTGTTGCCCCACATCTGCAGAGACCTGGACTTCCTAGATGTATTTATTTCGGTTTTATGTAATAGACTTGTTTTAATTTATATGTCTCTCTAACTTGTTGAACATCTATCTTTCATGTCACTGGCTAGCCTGTGTATTTCCTGAATTGGAAATAGCACAGCAAAATATGATAAACCCTGGTATAGAAATTAGAGGATAATCTTGTTTCTTCTTTTGTGGTGCTGTAGATTTAGCCCAGGGCCCCCCGAATGCTGAGTAAGTGAACCGAGTTTCATCCACAGTCCCTGAGCTGCTTTGTAATTGACTTCACGTTCCGACCTAAGGACAGAAAGTGGCCTGCCATAGGCTTTTTTTTTTTTTTTGTAGCTATAGAAGAGTTTGATAGTGTCATTGTTAAGAATGCAGATTTATGAATGCAGTAGACTAGCATTTTAGTCGCTTCAGGCATGTTGTTAACTTCTGTAACTTCTTTCCTGATCTGGGAAGTGATGGCTGTGATGGTGCTTTCCTTGGACTATTATTCTGTGGTTTATCTGAATCAGCACATAATGCTTACTATTATTAAAAATTACTCATGTGACCTCAGGTCAATAAGCTTCCTCTTCAAACAGCGTAATACATACCTTGTAGGGGATAAAAATGTCACAAGGTTCTAGGAAAGATAAAAAGTGATGGCATGGACAAGTGTCACTTTATTCTAGGAAAATCTTTGAAAAAGGTAAGGTGGAGAAGCCTCACATGTGTGCATCCATATGATGGCAAGGATTACTTGAATCAGGAAATGTTGAGAAATTGTTGTTTTTCAAGAGTGGCTGCCAATGTGAAAACATTGTGCACAGTATAAAATGCTGTATAAATATTCTGTGCTGCATTTAGTATTCTTCTAACGTTCACTGTCACTATCTCCAATGAAAAGAATCACATGAAAAAAGATTAGTAAGCAACGGACATGGAGTCAGACACTTGAGGGCATCAGGAAGGCTGAATCCAAAGGTAGAGAGTTGAAAATAAATATTTGGTGTGATCAAGACAGTAAAATAAGGCCTGGGAGTTTGGCTCAGTGACTTAAGTGCCTGTCTGACAGGCACAAGGTTGTGAGTTCAATGCCCGGTACCACAAAAAAAAAAAAAAAAAAAAAAAAAAAAAAAAAAAAAAAAAAAAAAAAAAAAAAAAAAAAAAAAAAAAAAAAAAAAAAAAAAAAAAAAAAAAAAAAAGACTAAAATAATACGAGAACAAAAACAGTGGTTGTATCATGAATGCATCTATTCACGTACCACTGAATATTCTTAGATATTGTGAGTACAATGAAAAGTGGAGAATTCTTCCAAATGATAAAATAACATTGAGAAGTGAGAAGTCAAGAATAAGGAGAGAAAATATAGGATTCATCTAAATTTCATATTTTAGAAAAAATAAAGAGATGTATTTTCTTTCAACATGTTTTATCTGTCATAAGCTAACAATGTGAAAGGAGCACAAAATAGAAATGAGAATGATAAATAGTGTAAAAGAAAAAGTTTATGTCTTTTGAATGACTATACAAAGATATGAGAGAAGAAATAAAGTAGAAAACAGATACAATCTACCTAATCTTAAGCAGCCTGTTAGGGTTTATACATTGTGTCAACTTGAGAA
>RJWM01017773.1:24956-42529 GCA_004363535.1 Dasyprocta punctata | reverse complement strand
AAGCCGGGCGTGGTGGCGCACGCCTTTAATTCCAGCACTCGGGAGGCTGAGGTAGGCGGAGCGTTGTGAGTTCGAGGCCAGCTTGGGCTACAACTCGAGCGCAAGGCCAGCCTGAGCTACATAGCGCGACCCTGCCTCAAAAAACTAGGGCCGGGAGTTTGGCTCAGCGGCTTAAGCGCCTGCCCTGGCAGGCGCGAGGTTGTGAGTTCGAACCCCAGTGCCGCAAAAAAACAAACAAAAAAAAAAAAATTGCAAAGTCACCAAAGTTACTCTTACTAAATTTTTTTACTGAAGTTGTTTTAATAGTATCCTATTTATACAACTTTTGAAATACTCTTACTTCATTGATACAACTTTTATTCAAAAGGTAGCCTTTGTTTTGTTGTGTTTTTGGTTTTGTTTATGTTTTTCTAAAGAAATTCAGGTAATCACATGAATGAGCCTGGCCATGTGACTTATGTGGCCTCTTCCAGCCTTCAGCTTCTTACTATACCATGATACAGTAATTTGTTCCTTTCTGCTGGGTGTGGTGGCACACTCCTGTAATCCCAGCACTCGGGAGGCTGAGGCAGGAGGATTGTTGCAAGTTCAAGACCAGCCTGGGGTACAAAGTGAGCCCAAGGCCAGCCTAAACCACATAGTGAGACCCTGACTCAAAAAAAGACAGAAAAAAAAAAAGTAATTTGTTCCTTTGGCCTGTGGATCTCCACCATCAGTGCCTTTTCCTTTGAAGCAGAGCCTTCTCTCTCTGAGGGCTTCACTGTAATTGCTAACCCTGGCCCTCCAGAGGTTTTCCCTGTATTCTGATGGCACTTAGGTCATTGGGTCCCATGCTTGCCTTCCTGAAGTATTTCCTTTTTCTCCCCTCTCCCAGTGTTTCTAGGTGATTTGACTGAGGTTTAAATGGAGTAATTAACACTTTTACCATAAACAATGAAACAGCAGACTATAGAAATGGAAACCATTATTCCTAGTAGCAGATTTCCATCTCTTACACTAGGTCAGGACCAAAACAAAAATGCAGCTGGATTTTTTCCTTACCAGTGTGCTGTAGTCATTTACCTGTTATTTGGGCATTATGGATAATTGCTATCTTACAGCCAAAAAAAATTGAATTCCAAATAGAACAAAATGAAACTGACCTTATCTCTCAAAGGAATCAAAAGGTGTGATGGGTCCCTTGGAGGTGGGAGTTGTCTTTCTGGGGCCTTGGTACCCTGGGACTGAAAACCAGCTGAACTATATAGTCACTTGAGATACTAGAACCATTGTTGAGTGTTGAATATTTATTTTTTATCAGCCTCTGTAACACTACACAGCATGTGAAATATTAAAGGTTATGTTTTTGGAGCTGTCTTCCACATAAAAAGTAAAAGTAATTGTTCTTTTCACTTTGTTTTTCTTATCTATTTTTCTAACATGTCAAACCATACCAATTTAACATCTCTTTTTCTCAGATGGAGGCCAAAGTAAAGGGGACACTAAGTTACCGCGGAAATCTCAGTGACTTCCCAGCGAGCAGAGAGACGAAATGTGTAGCTGGCTGATGGGATCTACCTGATGAGAAAGTCCTTACGTGGTCACAGGGCTGCTGTTTCTGTCGATGTTTACATTCTCGTCCCAAGCACTGTGGTGAGGAGGAAAAGGAAAGAAAATGTTACTTGAGCAATGCCAGGTGCAGGAGGAAGAAACACTTTTGTGCAAAGTTAGTGACCTTTGGTCTCTCCTAAAGAAAGACAAGTTACCATGTTAACTGACTTGAAAGAGACTCAGCTGTCAAACCCACAGAAGTACAAATTTGATTTTTCCCCAGGGGAGGAAAAGGAAGTTGAGAGGATTTGGGTAAATGCCATCCATCCTGGGGGTTGGATCTGAACACTTGTAGACATAACCACATAAAAGCAGTAACTCTTGAATTAGGTCAGTTCATCAGGAGTAATGACCATGTCTGCTCAAGTGAATAGTGTAGCAGATTTGCCACAAATTGAGTGAATAACCTTATTCCTGCTAACAGATAGTAGCTAAAGAAATACTTAGCCTCAAACATCCTGAGCAAACTTGAATCTTTCCCAGTATGTAGCAACTTCCATGTAAATCAGTGGACTAAAGATGCATCAGGAAATGTACTTGAGCACAGTGATATATATTACTAAATCATCTAGATTTTTAGAAGTCAAGAAATCAAGCCTGTTACTCTTTAACAGACAAAACATAATGTCCCCTTTTTGTAAAAGGGTCAGTTTCATCTTCCATTTAGAAGCAGGTACTTAACACTTTTCTTCAGGTGATTTATGCATCTGGTATAGACTGGTTAATTTTAATTTCTAGTCTTGATGTTAAAATGTGACTGTTCACATTTTTCACTTGAGAAATAGGAATCTTTATTATTGGGCTGCTGTTTTCCTGCTCTTCGCCCTGGCAGGCCTCCCAGCAAGAACTGTGAGCTCTCCTCAGTTCACCTCACTTTACAAGGTCACTTTCTGTTCTTTTAGCTACCGATACTTCAAGTGATTGTTAGCTACTAATAGAAACAGATAGAAGTGTATACTACGTGTATTTTTTTCACTGGTCATCCAAATAACGTATATATGTATATTTCTGGGTTTTGGTGGTATTTTTGAGGGAAAGAAATACATTAGGATCATTATATATACAAGGATTGTCTTTTATAACAATCACAATCTAATTTACCTTCCTGTATCCATGTAGTGAAATTGGAGCATTTGGGATCTTAAACCTTTACCAATATTTACTCAAAGTATTGATCATATCAATAAGCCTGCAGATAATAAGTTCCTTAGTTACTATAGCTTCCTTATGCAAATCATAGTTAACAAAGGGAATTAAGGGAAACATTTATATCTCTCTTTGGATACATTTCATTTTATTTTGCCTCAGCATCATTCTGGTATCTCTTGAGTTTTAAACTTTATTTTCACACTATACTCAACAATTGTGTGAGCTCTTAAATGTGTAACTTTTGTCCGTTTATATAACAACAGACTAACACTGCACCCCCACCCCAAAAGCAGCACTAGGCTAGTAGTAACACGATTTTGCTTGTGTTACTTTCATCATATATTACCCTATGGCATTAAGTTTATTCAAATAATAGTATTAACCAGAGTCTTTTTTTTCTTTTATAAGTAGAAGCTCCAAATTGCTTACAAGACTATAAATAACCACAGATCCACTTAGATCTGTGTGCTTATATTTTGACACATTGGGTTGCTTCATAGAAAAAAAAAAAATGCAAGTAAGTGAATTCTTCAGTTTTAAGAATTTGTTATCATGAAAGAACATGATTACTTCAAGGAATCATTGATGGCTACTGGGTTGTTGCAGAGGTTTGACATGAATTCAGTATGTTTGATAAAGATTCGTGTTGTTTTTTAATTAGGGAAGCATCCTCAAGTCTGATTTATTCTGGGGAGCAGACCTCTTGTGTTTGCCTTTGCTAACCCTACCTGGGCTGTGGTGAGAGTTTTCCTTTGAAAAGGTAGCCTTTGATTTACTACTTCTGCCAGGAGTCAGAGTGCATATTAATCTTTCTTCCTGCTGATGGGTGTACATGTGTTTATCTTTGTGTGTGTATGTATATACACACATGTATGTTCATATAAATTAATGGCTAGTATAGGTCAAAGAATAATATTGTAATTTCTTAAACCCATCAGTTCTAAATCATGCTAAATGAAGATTCCTGATGACTCTGAGTTTTTTTGTCATCTTTAGAAAAGAACAGATTTAATAGTTCTGTCCCGCTATGTCATTTTATATGAACCAGTCACAATACTTGAAGGCCCTTGGCTCTGCAAATACAACATGGAGATTCTGTCTTCTCCTACAGGACTGCAGTCAGATCCCTGCCTAAGCATCCCCCCACCCCCTTTTCACAGATCAGTTTACATGCATCTCAGTCAGGACCCTCCTTTGTGTTGTACAAATGGGAAATGGGTCAGAATTCTTGTCTTTCTCCATAGATGAAGTATAATCAGAGTTTCTACATGTAAATACAACTTATTTCTTTTCTAGAGCATAACATTAAAAATGGTGTCCATACTTTATGGTCATCTGTCTTTACAGTTTTATTACTAAAAAACAAACATGTAAATTGGTTATTTTTTAACACAGAGACTTGACTCATACTGTATTTTTGCACTTAAATTATGTTATTTTTAAAAATGGTAATTGGAAAGGATATCTATAGAGCAATGTGTATTCTAAAGAGCATTAGCAACATCCAAATGCAAAAGTAATCAGCACACTTAATTACATCCCACTCGGAGGGATTCTTGATTCAGGAAGATTAAGTTATTTGTTTCCAGCTGTCTTATTTTGAAATTGCCTTCACTGATATATAAGCTGTTACTGTACATACAAGTTAATCCTCAGTATTCACAAGCAATAATGGTCAGCAGAGCTGTCCTCAGAGATAGCCGTGCTGGACCTCAGTTGGAGACTGTTTGGGAGCAAAGTGTCAAGCTCATTCAGAGCCTCCAGATTAAATGCAAGCAATAATTTACATTATGAGTGAATTATAATTCCTTCTCATATACTTCTGAGATCAGAGGGTAGGAAATCATGATTTTTAAAACAGCCTGAAGAAAAACTTTTGGGAAAAGAAGTGAGATTTATCTATAGTCACAAAATCCTGATACAGTACTTTGAGGAAATCAAGAGGATTGCGTCAGTACATTCTTTCATGCCCACCACCCCTTTGATGGATGATGTCAGCCCAAATTCCTTTGTTTTGTGTCATTGACACTGAATAGGGTTTATGGGATCACCAAGGTAAGGGGAAGGTCCATGTTTGAATACTGTGGGTTTGACACCTGTTTGGAAACAACTTACTGGAACTGATTGTTAACCCAGGATATTCTTTTTTTCCCAAAGCAGATCCAAATTGTTTACTACCCAGGAAAGGAAAGGGCAGGCAGCACTAGTCTCTCTCTTCTAGGTTGCCCTCTCCCATACCCCTTTCCACCTTGACTTGGATTCAAGACATTTTCTGAAATGAAAGTTCTACTGTTACTTAAACTGCCATTGATTATGAGAACTCTTTGTCTTTGGGATCATCTCTAGAACTCCAGTTATCTATCATATTTGCTGCTACATTTGAAAATTGAACTTGGCCCGTATTGGTTGACTCTAATTTGCAGTTCTTTATTTCCAGGAGTTTTTGTCATATAATTTGACCCGTGTATATTAGGATACTTTTTTTAGAAATGTACCATAAAAGCACACTGGTCCCTGTATTGTTACCATTTACATTTTGAATTTGTTTGCTTTGTTCTTTGGTTTTTGTTTTATTTTTCAAGTTGAAAATAGAAGAATGAAAAAATTCTATAATCAGGCCAAACTTGAGAACTTTCCCTGCGTCAGCACCATGATTTCTGCTGACCCACGTTCTCAAAGGGGCACTTTGACTTCCTATTCTGCATGTATAATTTTTTTGTTTTGAGGGGGGCTTTTGATTTTGTAAGAATGAAGCAGAAGTACAGTAGATAAATGACTGATCACAAACATGTTATGCAATTTTATTTTATAAAACTTTAAGGGAAAAGTTTAACTCTTTGTAAATAATTTCTTAGCTCTGGTAAATACTTATATTACTCTAAAACATGCTCAATTCAGGCCTTTGTCTTTGTTAAGTGCCTTTTATTTCTTTCTTTTCCCCCTCTTTTGAAACTGTCCTCAGATACCCTAAGTACATATTAATAAGTCAGGGATTTCAAGAGGAAGAATCTCAGACTTGCCAACGTCATATCATGCTGTAATACTCTTCCTTTCCTTTGTGTATATATGGGTACGTGTGTAAGGTACATACATACATATGAGACTAGTAGCTGCTGTACCATTGTATCCTTTCCAAGCACTGCCCTTCCATGTTTGAGAAACTTCTGCCTTGTTTATTCCATTGCTTTCAGTTCATTAAATTGGAAAGATTGGGAGATTATCTTATCACAAGATGCTCTCTTCCCCCTTTGCATAATATAATATCCATTTGTAGAAGTTAACAAATCTATATATGTGTGTATGTCAGTTATTACAAGTAAAATAAATTTAGTGGACTCATTGATTATCCCTGGATACAGCCCACTGCTCTGTACCCTTCAAATGTGGCATTAGTAATCTAAGACAAAGCATTGGAATAACAAGAGTAGCTTGCAGGTCAGGTTGATAGGGCCAGGTGCACTTTGGCAGGGAAGACTAAACACATGGAGGATTAGAGTTACAACCATGGCATGGGAGCGAGAATGCATCTTGGAGGAAGTTAGCAACTGTGTCGACATTTAAAAAGTATCAGCCAGGTATGATGGCACACACCTGTAGTCCCAGCACTTGGGAGGCTGAGGCAAGATGATTACCATGAGTTCAAGACCAGCCTGGGCTACATAGTGAGTTCAAAGACAGCCTGAACTGCAGAGTGTGAGATTCTGTCTCAAAAAAAAAGACAAAAGTAAGTAAAAAAATATCGTATTTTCTTCTGGAAAATGATTTGAAGAAATCATATAACTGCATGTCTGTTAAAAACATGAATAAATTGAAGTAGAAAGACTTCAGATAGTGAAGAAAACATTCATATAATCCATAGCATTCTTGAGAGATCTTCAGTCTTACTTATTTTTATTTGCCAGATAATTACATCTGATGTTATGGCGGTTTAGATTTCTCCCTTGAGCAAAATGACATAATTTTCAGTATCTAAGATTCATATGTTTCTTATTGAAAACAAATAGATGTGACATGTTAAAGGAGACTTAAGTTGAACCAATCCTCAATAGTACAAATTTGTTTTTTAAAAATTACCCCCTTTTAAATAAAATTCTGATTTGGAGCAGGAGACTGGTGGCTAAAAGTAGAAAACAGGGGTCCCTGGTAGCAAAACCATTGTCAGGCAGTTGGAATAATTCCTAAATTACTACATCTAGGGGCAATGTCAGTTAACCTTTGTGCCTCAGATTACCCATGAGACAATTGGGTATAATAATGTTCACCTACCTCCCAGGAATATCAGAGACTTTACTATTTCAAAAATATTTTGAGTTATTTCAAAAATATTCATTAAATGTCCTATGTAATTAAAAATCGTATTATCATCTTCCTGCAGAGGCTGAAAAATGTTCTCCCTATGGGTATAAAAAGCAACCTATGATTTTTGAGTTTTTGTTAAAAGTCACTGGAGTTCTAATTTAGATACATATTATTTAAACATACTCTATTTGTGGTGGGATAAAATGGTTAGTTTCAGATTAACAAAGTGGGGTGGGATTGGAGAGACACTAAGTTTCTTAATTATAAGTGGATTTTTTTAGCTTTTTATGGTGGTATTGTTTGTGTGATATTTGCCAAGATTGTGGAGCTAAAGTTAGATAAAGTTTGGATGATTGCTTGTTAGAATTGATAAATGATCCTGCAAGTTTTATCTGCCTGCCTTTTCCATCTTCTTAGTCTAATTTGCTTGATACTACCTGTTGGTGATGGGTAGCTAAACTTTTTGTAAAAAGGAATGGGAGTCTCCTGTTCCATAAATAAGAGAGGGACACATGGCTATCCCCTACCTGGAGGACTCCCTGCCCTCCCCCGAGGAGCTCAGCGGCTCGTTGCCAGCCCAAGAGTGACCCACAGCTGCTCAAGCTGCAGGGAAGTGGGGAGAGGAGGCGGCTTCACTTCCTGGCTGGGACAGGCGGAGATGGGCAGGGCGGAAGGAACCATGGCTTACCCAGCTCCCAGAAGGAAATGAAGATCATTTCACCCACCTTCCATCCCTGTGTGCTGAGTTGCCCTTTCCTTGTCCCCCCCACCCCCACCTTTTGTTTTGTGTTGTTTTGTTCTTCTGTCTCCCTTTTCTCATTTAAAACAAGGAGAAGAAATGGATGCTGTAACTTTAGTGAGGGCTAATTACTAGGGGGGCGGGTGAATGTAAATTGTAGCAGATATTCAGAGTCAGGGAAGAGAAAAGCAGGGAGCTGAGGAGCAATTACCCATCTGAAGGGAGCTAGGAGAAACAAACCACTGGGCCAGTCTCATGAGCATCTGGGTCCTCCCAGAGTTCGGGAAGGCCTGATTGCCCTCTAGTGATGCGATTTTTAAAAACTACTTTCTGGGTTTTTCTTGCTTTTTTCCAAATAAGGCCTTAGTTAATAGCCTCTAAACACCAGCTATGCAGATAAACATACTATTTTCACGTTTCCATCTTCTTCCATTTATCAAACAACAAGAATTCTACCCAAAGAAATAAGACATTATGATTTTGTTGATTATATGTTTGTTCCCCTAGAGAAAATTAACAGAAGAATAAAATAGATATATTTTGTGTGTTCATCGGTCCTAAAATGTGAACTTCATATTCAAAAGCTAACTACATCCATCCTTTGACAAGCGCGGAACTGTAGTTATGTCATGTGATATCACAGTGAAACCATCTGGGTGTTCAATTTGAGAAGTTTTGGATTCTGTGACACAGTGTTCCAGTTTACAGAGCTGAACATGTCGTCAGACTCTAGAAACAGCTTTGAACATTAATGTTGAGTCCATCCTTCATTTCCTTTAGTCGACTTCTTTCCTTTGGTGTGAGCTAACTCTTCATTAACCATGTCACCAGCCAGTTGCCCCTCAACAAGGTGAGCCGTGTATTGTTAGCGCTGTCTCTCACCCTCTCGGCTCATCCGTCCCTGTCCCCATGGAACTCTGAGGCATAGCCTACAGTGCAGGAGACTGTTTACGTCCTGACCTATTCCGTCGCAGGTGGGACTTCTGAGGAGTTCCATGAGAATGCCTTTGAATAGTTTGATATTATATTTTTCTCATATAGTCCCAGAGTGCCATTTGCTTGAAAGTAGCTTTTTGTGATCTTTATTTAATATTCTATTATAATATTTCTACTTCTCAGCCTTTCCTACACATTACCATTTCTTTTTTTTTTTTGTTTTTTTGTTTTTGTTTTTGTTTTTTTTTTTGTTTTTGCGGCACCGGGATTGAACTCACAGCCTTGCTCCTGCCAGACAGGCGCTTAAGCTGCTGAGCCAAACTCCCAGCCCTCACATTACCATTTCATAATTAGTATTTAAAGTTTAGACACTTCTTCAGATTGTTACCCAGAGATTTTCAGACTGAAATCTCAGTAGTATAGTTAAGTCTGTGTCCAGGACTTGGAGTCATCCATGGTGATCACTAGTGACTGGAATTTTCTTCACCTTTGTATGAGGGGAAAGAAAAAAAAAGAGTTTTTGTGGGCTAGCAGTGTAGCTTGAGGTAGAGCACTTGCCTAGCATGCTTAAGGCCCTGGGTCTCATCCACAGTGCCATCAAAAAACATACTTTTTCATTACTACATAATGTGGTAATGGCACATTTTTGGCTTCCTCCTGGTATTTCAAGGTTGTTCACAAGAGGCCTTTGTTAGGGGCTCTTCCTCATAGTGGTCTGCTTTGCTTGCTTTCGTATTTCCCCTATGACAGACCTATTTTGAATCCTTAGTACCAATCTTAAGTTCCTTGGAAAACACTCTATACATTATCTGTTTCCATTTTGCAAGTAGTAATATAATGCTATTGTATCTTAAGTCTGGTTTTTAGACATTTGATACTAGAATACTAATGAAGAACCTGATTGGAATACAGATAACTGTCTCCCAAGGTAACTTGGAAATACTTCTGTTTTTGAAGTTAACAATTCCACCTATTCTTGAAGCACAGTTAGGAGTCAGCAGCAACTAAGACCAGTCAGTTGATGTGTTTTTCTGTGTGGCAGCCTGCCCTTACCCTAGCAAATCTTAGCTGTCTTATATTTTCTATCCTTCCAGCCTTTTTTTGCTTGTCTCTGCAGTTTTCAGGGGTAGCATAACCTGTATCAGAAAATTGGGGTTTCTTTCCCACGCCTCCAAATTACCTAGGATTCCCTCAATTTTGGCTCATAGAATTATAAGGGGAAACAAGTCATTCTTCCTTGACAGAGGTATTATTGTTTTGCACTGTTGGTTGGAAAGTTAGCCAGCTTTGATCACCTTTTTGCAAAGGTCTTGGCTGAGACTACATAATGAATTCTGTCTGCCTCCTGGCACCTGTAGCTGGTCAGAGGGCCTTCTACCAGTAGAGTGGGGTGTCCAGCTTACAGAGAACTTCCTGACTTGTGGCTAGCCTCCAGGGAGAAGATCCAAGCTTTGCACTGTCCCTTTATTGACTTTCATTTAAAATTTATCTTATTTTAGAAAGTATCAAAAATATGTTGTTTTTTGAAGAGAGTCCTTAAATTTGAGGCTTTCTTGGGTGTCTCACTCACTCTAAACACTGTCAAACTTAAGGGGAAAACAAGACTGGCTGGTGACAAGACTGTGTCCCAAATAGTACATTAATGCCTGCAAGGTACTTAAGCAAGGAGTGTTTTCTCTATGAGCAAGATGGTCTTTTTATTTGTGGTTGTAAAGATTTCTATGGAACTACAGATCTGTTTGCTATTTCTAATTGGTAATCATGAGTCTGATTTCTAGCCTGGATAAGCACATTATTTCTGACTCTTAGAGTATGAATTTTGATAAGGGAAAGATTTCTGTTTGGTAACAGGAAAGGCAGCGCTTATTTATATGGTAAACATTCAGTCTGCAGAGGAGCTCCTCTCCAGTTAGACAGCTCCTCCTTGGCTGCTCCCCAATCCCACAGAGGCTCCATGTTGCAGAAACAGTCCCAAAGGAGCGGACGGTCCTCTAGGAGAAAGGCATGAATTCCTTGTTGTATCTGTTCATGCCGCTTTGCTAACTTGAAGGGATGTGCTGTATTTCAAATAAGTGTGTGACTTAATATTTTGGGGTGGTTTTTTTTTTCCTCCTTTAAAAACTGGACCTGAATACAAGGTTTGAGTTGATATTTGTAATAATCTCAGGACCTGAAAGATTGTAGCATTTAGTGTGTCTTAAAAATTATGTACTGTACCAGCCATGGATTTTTGTAAATACACCTGTCTCCCTTTTTTGTATTATTTTAGTAAAAAAATAATAATAAATTTAAATAAAAGGGGGTGGAGATGACATATGCGTGGGTGTAGGTATGTATGTGCGCGTGTTTGTATAAGGCTCTTTGGAGATGAACCGGTGCTTGTTTAACTTTTGGCTCAGCTCGGAGCAGGAATATGGACACAGTGCTGCTACTGACCCTGCACTGAGCTGAAGTATCTCCATGTGGCTTTCCCAGCGGTTGATGAGTTGGCTTGGGAGACCACTTCTTCCTGCTGCCGTCGGGCTTCAGCCTTCTCAGTGCTGCACGCCCTCACTAGTAAAGTACCCCAGACTCCGCTGGTCTCTCTAGTTCTTAGAGGACTGTCATCACTCTTTGCTAGGGAAAAAGAAGGGCAGGTAAAATATTTTTAACAAAAAACAAAAGCAACACGTTTCCCAAACCCTGGTGAATTTTGGGTATGTAGAGGGGCTGAACATTCCAAAATACAGATCTGTGAATTTAGTAAATTAACCCCATGGATATACTCTTTCAGTGCAGGGATTTTTATTTTTGTTTATTTTTATTTTTATTTTTATTTTTCTGCAACAGCCTTGCTCATATTCCAGGTGTAGCTAGCAAACTCCTGTTTTGAAGCAAGAGCCTTATTTGATTCAGTGTAGATGTTTCCTGTCTGTTGTTTGTGACAGGGCCTTTTACCTGAGTGTTTTTTCTTTTTGTGTGTGTTACGTGTTTGTTGTATTAAATAAAGAGGAATGTACATACCGTTACTGTGTCTGTTGTGTTATTGGGCTAACTTGGCTTGGCATATTCCATTCTCAGCAGAGGTTGGTGCCCGTTGTCTGTATCACACTGTGCCAGGCACTCAGAGTACAGAAGTAAAGGACATAGTCCTTAGTACAGTGACAGTTTGCAGCCATTTGACAAGTTAGAATTTGTTGCAAAAATATGGTCCAGTGCCATCTGACATCAAAGTTCCAAGTGGGGAAAGGTGGAGCTAGAGCTGTCTGGGAAGCTTAGTGATGCAGATGGTACTTGAGGTGGGCCTAGGGACAGTCCAGAAGGCGAGGAGAGTAGAGGCAGACTGGGAATGCGTCTCGTTGGGTTCTTCTGTCAGTAAGAAGTATGTGTGTTGGGTGATGCTACCAGGTTCAAGGCTGGGGGATGATTTACAAACATCATCTTTGAAAGCCTTACTTGTAGAGGATTTCAAGTGTAGTAATATTAAGATATAGTAATATTAAGAGCCAGGTAAGGTGGTGCATGCCTGTAATCCCAGCACTCGGGAGTCTGAGGTAGGACGGTCACTGTCAGTTCAAGGCCAGCTTGGTCTACATAGTGAATTCAAGTCTACCCTGTCCTACATAGTGAGACCCTGGCTCAAAAAAAGAGAAAACTATTATTTAGAGAAAAAACAAGGAAGAATTCAAGGATAGAAATCTAAGTAGAGGGTGGGAAGAGTATGAGGAGACAAAAAGCAACTTGTCAGAGAAATTGAGCAATTTGGCATTTGTAATTACACATGTGTATGCATAGAAATTGCAGAAAGAGCCGGGCATGGTGGTACACCCCTGTAATGCCAGCACATGGAAAGCTGAGGCAGGAGTATCACTGCGAATTTGAGGCCAGCCTGCGACAAGGGCCAACTTGGACTACATAGCAAAACTCTGTCTCAAAAAACAAAATAAGCCAGGCATAGTGGTGCATGCCTGTAATCCCAGCATTTGGGAGGCTGAGGCAGGAGTATCACTGCAAGTTTGAGGCTAGCCTAGGCTACTAAGTGAGTTCAAGGCCAGCCAAACGTGTAGCAAAACCCTGTCTCAGACCAAAAAAAAAAAAAAAGTGTAGAAAGAGACATAAATTCACAATGTGAAGAGTGTTAGTTTGAGTGCTTTTTTCTTATTTTTCTTTTTAAGTGCATTTTCTTTGTATGTACTGTCATGAAAATAAATTTATAAAAGGCATGGAGGGAGGAAAACGGGCTATCAAGTGCTTTAATATTTATGGACAGTTTTGCCAGTGTGTTCTTTTGAGTCATCATAGTCCTTCAAAACACTTTAAATCTAAGATTAAATCATTTGACTACAATTAACTATATTTTCATCATCTCAAAATGTGTATTAATCTATGAAAAGTGCTGTTACTAAGGCTTTTAAAAATCCACTAGTAGCGGGGCGTGGTGGCGCATGCCTTTAATCCCAGCACTCGGGAGGCTGAGGTAGGAGGAGCGCTGTGAGTTCGAGGCCAACTTCGACTACAACGCCAGCGCAAGGCCAGCCTGAGCTACAGAGTGTGACCCTGCCTCAAAAAACCAGGGCCGGGAGTTTGGCTCAGTGACTTAAGCACCTGTCTGGCAGGCGTGAGCTTGTGAGTTCAATCCCCAGTGCCGCAAAAAAAAAAAAAGACAAAAACAAAACAAAAAACACTAGTAACCAGCATGGCAGTGCATGGTGGTTGAGGCAGGAGAACCACTGTGAATTGAAGGCCAGTCTGGGTTACATAGTGAGTTCAGGACCAGCCTGAACTATATTGCAAGACCCTTTCCTAATTTTGTTGTTTGTTCAGTATATGAAACAGGAAGCAAAGAAAAGATTTTTAAAAGAAAGGTTTCTAGGGCTGGAATGTAGCTCAGTGCTCAGAGGTAGAGCTTAGCATGCACAAGTCCCTGGGTTCCATCTGCAATGCAGGGAAATACAGAGAGGTAGATAGCTAATGCATTCCAAGGATTTAAGGGTTTCAGAATAAGCCAGTAGTTTGAAGAACCAAGAAGGAAGTAAATAACTAATCCTCTAGGGCTGAACTGAAGGAAGCGTAAGTGTCCAATAATAGGGTTATTCAATGCAGGAACCCTGTAAAGAAAGCAGCATGTTTTAGCCGGGTGTGGTAACACACGCCTTTAATCCCAGCACTCGGGAGGCTGAAGTGGGAAGAGCTTTGTAAATTCGAGGCCGGCTTGGGCTACAACGGGAGCACAAGGCCAGTCTGCGCTACATAGTGGGACCCCGCCTCAAAAAACTAGAGCGGGGAGTTTGACTCAGTGGCTTCAGCACCTGTCTGGCAGGCGTGAGGTGTTGAGTTTGATCCCTGGTGCCACAAAAAAAAAAAAAAAAAAAAAAAGGCAGCATGTTTTATCCTCCATATGGGTGTGAGATCATCTCAGACCGGAACTTGGGTGTACATAGGAAAGTATGCTGATTAATACGAGGATGTAGCCATCCATGGTAGCACATGCCTATAATCTCAGCACTTGAGAGGTTGAGGCAGAAGGATCACCTGCATTTGAGGCCAGCCTGGGTGACAAAGGTACCTTGTCTTTTACAAATTGCTCTTACAAATGTATTCTAATGGGAAAATGGATTCACACAAAGGTTTGTGCACAGAACGTTGTTCATCAGAACATTGCTCATGATAAAATTTGTGAACAGTCTAATGCTGTGTAATGGGAAAGATTATAAAAATAAAATCAGGGTTGGGGATTTAGCTCAGCGCCATAAGCACCTGCCTAGCAAGCACCAGGTCATGAGTTCAATTCCCAGTACCAAAAAAAAAAAAAAAAAATTAATTAATACTAGAGCTGAACATGGTGGCGCACTCCTGAGATCCCAGCATTCGGGAGGCTGAGACAGGAGGATTGTTACAAGTTTGAGACCAGTCTGAACTGCATAGTGAGACACTGTCTCAAAAAAAAAAAAAGACAAAAATTGCTAGACCATTTTAAAAATAAGAAATCATGAGCACATCCATATATTAAATGAAAACAGTTATAGATGTAAATATATGCATGGAAAAAATACATAAGTGAACGTTTACCCCCAAAATACAGAGCAGTAATATCAGTGCTTTCTCTTTTCCATTTATTGAAATATATTCTCAACATGGATAACATGTTGCTTTTTCATTTTTTTTCTTTATGAAACAAATAGGTTTACTTGGTTGAAGAGAGGGAGAAAGAAATGGGAAGGAGGCCCTTCCTGTCACATGGGAGAAGGGAAAATAAGAGAATTGATTTCTTCCACTCAGACCCTACCAGATCTCAAAGTTGGATTTGGCTTGGAGGGAAGACACATTAACTGCTAGGTTTAAAATAAAGATGTTGCCGGGCATAGTGGCGCACGCCTGTAATCCCAGCACTTGGGAGGCTGAGGCAGGAGGATCGTTGCAAGTTCGAGACCAGCCTGGGCTACAAAATGAGCTCAAGGCCAGCCTGAACTGCATGGTGAGACCCTGTCTCAAAAAGACAACAAAATAAATAACATAAAGATGTTGTGAAAAAAAAACCACATAGTATCAAGTCTGTGGATATGGGATGAGTGGGAAACGAATCTTCATCCATCCCCATTTTCCTTCCCCCAGAGCAGCCACTGCTTCTGGTTTCTTCCAGGTCTGAGCGGAAGTGCAGCTGTCACTGTTGTACCTGAATCTGACACCTGTATCCACGTGCTGCAGTAGCACCTTGTGGATTACCTTGCAAATTAGTCCACACCAGTGAGGAGAGGTCTACCTTGTTCTTTGTAACAGCTGCATAGAATTCCAGGTGTGAGGTTTCTTACTAATGGCAGATTATTCTCAGGGGGAAAACACAGCATCTTACGAACTTGCAGTCCCTGTGTTTTGCAAGCAGACAGGAAAAAGTTCATTCTGATGTGGGCAATGAGTGATTTAACACTCCAGAGTGAAAACCAGTGTCTGAAATCTGACAATGTTTTCTGTACCTACAAAGCTTTGAGAAATCCCCAAGGAAAATCTTGCATTTTAAAAGTTTTGAAAATGGGAAATAAAAGCAGAAGAGTAAATTCTGGGTGCAGCAAGAGTCAGGTTACATTGCAGGGGAGACCATGCACCTTGGGATAGTGGCAACCCTGTCGCACAGGTGTGCTCTGATGTGTCCAGTGTGGAGCCTCAGAAATGACTGTGCTTCACCAGTTTGTGCTTTTGTGTATACATTTATTTTTTTGTCTCTGCCCTTTTCCCTTTTCTGTGTCCCTGTGTGTGTCCCTTCACCATTTCCCCACTATCATTAGTCTAGTGGGTGGCATAGTGTGAAGGGGAACCGGTTGACATGAAACTTGGGTTCACACACTCCACTAGTGAAGCTGTCACTTTAGATGAGATGCTGAAGTAGCTCCTCCCCCTGCGGTGGGGCGGGTATGTTTGCATTAGAGAAAAATAGGGAAGCAATCCAGCAGAGGCCAGCAGGTAGGGCTAACAAATAGAGGCTGCTTTCATTTCCTCTTGTCTTTTTGGTTCTTAAATTCATGCTTCCTCTTGTTTTGTTTTGTTTGGGTTCTATTTGTTGTTTTTTTTTTTTTTTTCTTTCCAAAATACAGAAGTGAAGCCACAGTGTTTCAGAAATCTGACTTAGTTACTACGTTTCCAAAAGCCACTTAAAATACTTCACAGGTGTTAAACCCTGGCTTACAAAGGAAAATCTTGGCTCATGTAACTGAGTGATTTTAGAAGTAACCCTGCTTAGTTGAAGCTTTATGCAGTGATATCCCTGTCTCAGGGCCGGCTCTGTTTCGTGCCATCCAGTGTCAGGGTCAGCTGGGCGCAGTGGTGCACACCTGTGGTCCCAGCTACTTGGGAGGCTGAGATAGGAGGATTGCTTGAGACAAGCCTGGGAAAGTGATGAGACGCTGTCTCACAAAAATAACAAAAAGAAGCCAGGTGTAGTGGCACATGCCTGTAATCCCAGCACTCAGGAGGCCAAGGCAGGAGGATCGTTGCAAATTCAAGACCAGCCTGGGCTACAAAGTGAGCTCAAGTTCAGCCTGAACTGCATAGTGAGACCCTGTCTCAAAAAAATTAAAAAAAAAAAAAAAAAAAAGTACCACCAGTGTCAGGTTACATAGGGAGCACCTGATGGCCTTGGCTCTTCCTGCATAGCCAAATGCTGCTAGGGTTTTCTTTGTTTTTGGTTTTGGTTTTTTTTACTTTTTTGAGACAGAGTTTCACTACATAGTTCACTATACGGCTGGCCTTGAACTCACTTCTTAGCCCAGGCTAGCCTCAAACTTTCAGCAATCCTTCTGCCTCAGCCTCCTGAGTGCTGGTATTACAGATGTGCGCCACCACACCCGGCTCACTGTTGCACTTCTATGACGTTTGCTGTGTCCCAGTCGTTTTACTTCATGATACCTCAGATGCAAAGCAATGCATTGATTCTGTGCTGCAGCTCACAGCACATTGGCCACATCTGTCTTCATGGAAACTCTGTGCCTTGAGTTACTATGCCTCAGGCTGCTTCCCCTCCTTAGCCCTGCTAGGCTCCGGCCCATAAGCACCCAGCCTGCTTTTTTTTTTTTTATGCCAGGAATTGAACTCACAACTTTGCACTTGCTAGGCAGGCGCTTGTGCTGCTGAGCTAAATCCCCTGCCCCAGCCTGTGTTTTTGCTCTATGCACCTTAATGTGTACATCCTTCTTTTTTTTTTTTTTTTTTTTTTTGCGGCACCGGGGATTGAACTCACAACCTCGCGCCTGCCAGGGCAGGCGCTTAAGGCACTGAGCCAAACTCCCGGCCCTGGTTTTTTGAGGCAGGGTCGCACTATGTAGCTCAGGCCAGCCTTGCGCTCGCGTTGTAGCCCAAGCCGGCCTCGAACTCACAACGCTCCGCCTACCTC
>RJWM01017773.1:11190-24856 GCA_004363535.1 Dasyprocta punctata | reverse complement strand
TGTGCATCCTTCTAAAATAAGTAATGTTTTGTATATGTGCACTTTCAATTTATACAAATGACACTGTGCTATAAATTGTGCTGTTTCCTGCTTTCTTCACATTCTTATTCACCTTGCTCTGGGTACATCTTGTGTTCTGGTGCTTCATGCTGTACTGTATTCCTTAGTGTACATCCATCAGGTTTTATTTATTTTTTAATCTACCCCTTTTTTTTTTTTTTTTTTTTTTTTGCAGCACCAGGGATCGAACTCACAACCTCACACCTGCCAGACGTGCACTTAAGCCACTGAGCCGAACTCCCGGCCCTGGTTTTTTGAGGCAGGGTCGCACTATGTAGCTCAGGCTGGCCTTGCACTCGCGTTGTAGCCCAAGCTGGCCTCGAACTCACAACGCTCCTCCTATGTCAGCCTCCCAAGTGCTGGGATTTTTTTTTTTTTTTAAGTTTGGTTTGGTTTTTGGTTTGTTTGTTTTGTAGGTTTTTTGAGACAGGGTCTCACTATGTAGTTCAGGCTGGCCTTGGGCTCACTATGTAACCCAGGCTGGCCTCACGCTCACAGCAATCCTCCTGCCTCAGCCTCCAGAGTCCTGGGATTACAGGCATATGCCACCCATGCCCCAGCCTATGTGTCTTCAATTCCTTATTGTCCCAAAGAAGGCTATGCTTAGTCATCTGTGAATTGCTTGTTCATCTCCTTTGTTCATTATTTAGTTGCATTTTCTGTCCTTTTGTGTTTTGAGATGGTCTGGTCACACTGCCCTTAGACTTACAGAATCCTGACTCAGCCTCCTGAGTGTGCCATCATATGCAGTGTCCTTTAATTCTAGATAGGCTTTTATTAATCTCAGATGTGCCAGATACTTTAGTCTGTTCTTGTCTTTTAACTTCATCTGTGGCATCCTTTATTGAACAGAAATTCTTACTTTTTAAATAGCCAATCTGCTTTTATGTTTGTGTTTTGGAGTTTGTCTACAAAGTATTTCCCTATGCCTAGACCAAATTTCCTCTGCCATTTTCTTCTGTTAGCTTTGTAACTTACCTGTCAAATTTTCGTCTAGAATCCATCTGTTGATTACCTTGGTATGTTGTGCAATAGAGAGGTCCAGCTTTAGTTTATTTACTGAGGCAGTTTCCCCAATAGCAACTAGAAAGTTCTGTCCATTAATGTGTGGCACTATTTTGTCATTTGTCAAGTTCTTCTATATGGAAGGACTTGTTTCTGAGCTCTACTGTATCCATCATGTCCTTTATTTTGGCACCAGTACCATACCGTTGTCTTATTGCAGGCTTATGCTGTGTCTTGATGATCTAGGAACAATTGTATATGCCTTGTATGTTATTGCCCTTCTATGTTGACTCAAATAATTATAGATTTTATTCTATACCAATTTTTTTATAGTACTGGGGTTAAACTGAGGGCTTTTGCACTGAGCTACATCCCCAGCCCTTTTTTAAAAAATATCTTTAGGTCCTAGAGAGGTAACTCAGTGACAGAGTACTTGCCCAGCAAACATAAAGCCCTGACTTTGATCCCCAGCATCACAAAAGAAAGAATATTTTTTATTTGGAGATGGTATCTCAAAATAAGTTGCTCAGGCTGGGCTTAAACTTGCAATCCTAACTCAGCCTCCCAGAGTGAGTGCTGAGATACAGGTGGGTATCAGCACACCTAGCCTCCTATATAGACTTAATTTTTTATGTAAATTTGTTTTCCAGGCACCGGGGATCGAACTCACAACCTCGCACCTGCCAGACAGGTGCTTAAGTCACTGAGCCAAACTGCCGGCCCTAGTTTTTTGAGGCAGGGTCGCACTATGTAGCTCAGGCCGACCTTGCACTCGCGTTGTAGCCCAGGTTGGCCTCCACGAACTCACAACGCTCCACCTACCTCAGCCTCCCGAGAGCTAGGATTAAAGGCGTGCACCACCACGCCCAGCTTTTTTATGTAATTTTGTTTTGCTTTATTTGAGATGGGTCTCACTATGAAGCTCAGGCTGTCCTTGAACTCACTGTGTATCCCAGACTGGACTTGAACTCACAATGATCCTCGTGCTTTAGCCTCCCAATAGCTAGAATTATAGGTGTGCACCACCACACCCAGCTTTCAAGTTCCATTTTAAGAATCTACCTGAAGCCGGGCGTGGTGGCGCACGTCCTTTAATCCCAGCACTCGGGAGGCTGAGGTAGGCGGAGCGTTGTGGGTTCGAGGCCGGCTTGGGCTACAACGCGAGCACAAGGCTGGCCTGAGCTACATAGTGCGACCCTGCCTCAAAAAAACCCTGGCCGGGAGTTTGGCTCAGTGCCTTAAGCGCCTGCCCTGGCAGGCGCGAGGTTGTGAGTTCAATCTCTCCGGTGCCGCAAAAAAAAAAAAAAAGAATCTACCTGAAATCTTGATTAGGATTGAATCTACTTTGTAGAGTAATTTAAGGAGAATAATAGAATATGTCTTCCACATAAAACTTTAAAATGCGCCTTCAAACTGGGTGTGGTGGCACATGCTGGTAATCCCAGCAATGGGGAGGCTGAGGCAGGAGGATTGCTGTGAGTTTGAGGCCAGTCTGGGCTACATAGTCAGTTCAAGAACAGTTTGAACTGCGAGACCCTGTCTCAACAAAACAAAACAAAACAATGTTCCTTCAAAAAGTCTTATTCATATATTGATTTCTAGGGACTTTATAGTTGTATCATAGTCTCTATTTCTTTTGTGCTATTCCTGGTGCTAAAGATTGCTGTTGACCAGGCATGTGGTATGTGACTGTACTTTTCTTTTTTGTACTTTTGTCTTAAGTGTATTAGACTAGTCCTTTAAATACTGTGCTTGTCAATAATGGTAAAAGTGGCATTTTTGTCCCATATTTTATGGGAACATTAAAATCTCTATTCTTTATCTAAACTTTCTGTTTTTATTAAGTGTAGTATTCTAGGTATTTTGGTATAGTCTTTAGGAGGTTAAAATTCTATACCTTTTTTGTTATTCACTTTTATCTTTATTAGTCCATTACGCAGTACCCATTGATTACATTCTTTGCGGAGAGCTGGTACATGTATGTAACACATCTTCCTCTTTTTTCCTTTCCCTTCCCCTCGCCCATCTCTTGGTCATGAAGTTAAAATTTCCTTGCTGTCTGAGAATGTTCATCTATGCCTGAGTTGAATTAGTTCAAGTGCTTGCTCCATAATAACTATGTACAATCAACACTTGCAGAAAGTTTCTTTTTTTCTTTATTTTGAGGCGGGTATCAGGAATCAAACTCAGGACCTCATGCTTGCCAGGTGTCCACTGCACCACTGAGCTAAATCCCCAGTCCCCAGAAAATTTAGATATGTATTCATATTTCTGCCTCTGTCTGTTTATTTCCTGCTTTTCATTTTGTTTTGTTTATGTGCATCTTCTTCTCCCCTCTTATTCAGTCTTCCCATTCCTTGTACTTATTTTATTTTTTTTGGTACCGGGGATCAAACTCACAACCTCGCACCTGCCAGGCAGGCGCTTAAGCCACTGAGCTAAATCCCAGGCCCTATTTTTTGAGACAGGGTCTCACTATGCAGCTCAGGCTGGCCTTGAACTCACTTTGTAGCCCAGGCTGGTCTGGAATTCACAATGATCTTCCTGCCTCAGCCTCCCAAGTGCTGGGATTAAAGGCACCACCACGCCCAGCTACATACTCATTTTTTAAAAGAAGGTTATTGGCTCAGACAGTGGTACATACCTGTAACCCCAGCGCTTTTGGAGGCTGAGGCAGGAGGAATGCAAATTCAAGTCCTACTTGGACAATTTAGTGAGACCAAGCCAGGTGTGGTGGTGTACATCTGTAATCCCAGCACTCATGAAATTGAGACAGGAGGATCATCACAAGTTCCAGCTTGGGCCACATAGTGAGTTTAAGGCCAGCCTGGACTACATAGCAAGACCTTGTTTCAAAACAAATAGCTTAGTCTCAAAACTAAAAAAAAATATTAAAATGGTTTGGGATGTAGCCCAGTGTGAATACCTTGAGTTCAGTCCCTACTATGTATGTAGGGAAATAGGTTATTGGGCCAGGGATCTAGCTCAGTGGCACAAGCACCTGCCTTGCAAGTGCAAGGTCCTGAGTTCAATTCCATGTACCAAAAAGAAAAGTAAAAAAAATAAAAATTATTGGGTATGTATAAGTTCATTACACTTAACTTTTTGATATAATATGCTTTTTTCCTTCAATACAAGAGATTGAACACAGAATCTCCAGCCCTCTTTTTTAAAAATTTTGAGACAGGGTCTCACTAAATTGCAGAGTTGCCCGGGCTGAACTTGAACTGACAGTTCTGCCTCAGTTGCCCAGAGTGCTAGGATTACAGGTGAGCCAGTGATAATATTCTTTTCACCAGTATAATGTCCCTTATTTTTCTTTATGATGTATTTGCCCTAAGGTTAAATTTGATACCTCAGATAGCTATATCCCAAATAATATTTTGATGTATGACTATGTCACAATTTAATTACCAGTTCATCAACTAATAGGTAGTTGAGTTATTTCCACCTTTGGCCTGTTATGAGTGATGCTGCCGTTGACGTTCGTATACAGGTTTTTGTGTAGATAAATGTTTTCAGTTATCCTGGTAGAGGAATAGCTGAACCTTCATCTGAACCTTCAGGTAACTATGTTTAATATTTTAAGAAACCACCAAATATTTTTCTCACATTAGCTAAAGCATTTTACATTCCCATCAGCAACATATGAGTTGTGATTTCTCCACACCTTCACCAGCACTTATTTTCCATTTTTTATTTATTTATTTTTTATTTTATTTTATTTATTTATTTTTTGCGGCACCAGGGATTGAACTCACAACCTCACACCTGCCAGGGCAGGCGCTTAAGCCACTGAGCCAAACTCCCGGCCCTAGTTTTTTTTTTTTTTTTTTTTGCGGCAACGGGGATGGAACTCACAACCTCGCGCCTGCCAGGGCAGGCGCTTAAGGCACTGACCAAGCTCCCAGCCCTGGTTTTTTTGAGGCAGGGTCGCACTATGTAGCTCAGGTCAGCCTTGTGCTCGCGTTGTAGCCCACGCCGGCCTCGAACTCACAACGCTCCGCCTACCTCTTTCCATTTTTTAAATTATGTCTATCCAAGGGCCGGGAGTTTGGCTTAGCAGCTTAAGCGTCTGTCTGGCAGGCACGAGGTTGTGAGTTTGATCCCCGGTCCTGGAAAAAAAAAAAATTATATCTATCCAGAAAATAGAATTATATCTATCCTATCCTCATTAATATAAAGTAGTATAGCATCTTTTTATTTGCACTTTTCTAATTAATAGTGTTCTCATGTACTTATTAAGTACTTAGTACAGTAAGTATAATGGAATATTTCAAAGATATTAATATAACATTATTTCAGGAGAATTTTTAGTGGAGCTTTTTGTGTTATAAACTTTCTAAGGCCCCATGTGTCTCAGTCTTTTTTTTTTTTTTTTTTTTTTTTTTTTTTTTTTTTTTTTTTTTTTTTTTTTTTTTTTTTTTTTTTAAAGGCAGGGTCTCACTATGTAATTTAGTCTGGTCTTGAACTGACTAAGTAGCCCAGGTTGGCCTTGAACTTGTGGTGCCCCTCCTGCCTCGCCTCCCCAGTGCTGAGTGCTTACAGAGGTACACCACCTCACCCAGCTTTAAAGTCTCATTTTTGTTGCTCAGGTTTAAGAGTTAGTTGGATATAGTTGTTCTTTTCCTGCCTCACAAGAGTACCTCATTGCATTTTTCCCCCAGTGTCTCTGTTTTGATTTCGATTTTGGTTTTGGTTTTTTTCTTTTTTGTTGGGGGTGGCAATTGGTACTGGGAATTGAACTCGAGAGCTTGCATTTAGGAGGCAGGCGCTGTGCTGCTGAGCTGTATCGTTGACCCTCTCCAGTGTGTTGGAAAGACTAATGTCAATGTAACTCGTTTTTTGTTTTTTTGTCTTTGATATTCTTATATTTCAATATAAATGGCACGCGTCTGTAATCCCAGCACTTTGGGAGGCTGAGGCAGGAGGATTCCAAATTCAAGCTCAGATCAGTCTCGGCAATTTAGTATGACCTTGTCTCAAAATGGAAAAGTGCTCACCTGTAATCCCAGGTCTCAGGAGGCTGAGGCAGGAGGGTCAATGTGAGTTTGAGGCCAGCCTGTACTACACACTGGTGATGTAGCTCAGTGCAAAGTCCTAAATTCTATCCCCAGCATTACAATAAATAAATGTTTTTAAATGATAAAATTTCAAGTCTCATGGAGTACCAATGGGATAGATAAGGAAAACCCTAAGCTTGGACATATTATGGTGATTTTTTTTTTTTTTTCACTACTGGGAATTGAACTTAGGGCCTTTGCTCTGAACTACATTGCCAGACCTTTTTTATTTTAAGATGGATTATTACTAAATTGCCCAGACTGGGCTGGAACTTGGAATCCTCCTGGCTCAGCCTCCTTGAGTGCTGAGATTATAGCACACACACCCACACCTGGGTTTTTTTTTTTTTTTTTTTTTTTGTATTGGGGATTGAACCCAAGGCTTTCACACTAAGTCCCCCTTTTTATTGAGACAGGGTCTCACTATGTAGTACACCCTGGCCTTGGATTCAGTGTGTAGCACAGGCTGGCCTCAAACTCACATTGACCCTCCTGCCTCAGCCTCCTGAGACCTGGGATTACAGGTGAGCACCACCATACCCGACCCTATATTTTAATTTTTAATCTTGCTAAGTTGCTATTTTTTTATTTTTTATTTATTTATTTATATATATACTTTTTGTGGCGTCAGGGACTGAACTCACAACCTCGAGCCTGCCAGATAGGCACTTAAGCCACTGAGCCAAACCCCCGGCTAAGTTGCTATATTGAACAGACTAGGTACAATTATTTTCCTTCCTACATGTAGCTTCTCTCTGGGACTCATATTTTACCAATTTTGTCTTCTATTCAATATGTCTCTTAAATGTTCCCTCATATTTCCATCTCCTGGTTTCCCAAATGCCCCGTCTGCAGACCTCCCCTCAGCTGATGTACATGCACGCGCTCTTCAGCACTGGCTGTGGGGTTTTTATCCTCTCTGCTGGGTTTGGTCAGTTCCTCCCAGTTCCTTACCTAGCATTTTCCCCCATTCTGTCACTGCCTGGAAACTGCCTATTCTGAAGACCAGCCTTTTGCTCCCCGAGGAGCTCCCTGCACTTTCTTTAGATTTATACCTGCTCAGTCCTTCCTGCTTTGTCTTGTGCAGTGGGTTCCTTTGCTTTTTAGTGTATGTATGCCTAAGGCCCCGGCTATATTAACCCATGCGCTTTCCTTGGGTTTAGCTTTCCCTTTTGCTGGCATCTGTAGGGGCAAAGGCAAGGCGAGTGGGCTGGGAGCAGCAGCAGTTTTCCCTGGGCGGGGCCTCAGCACCAAATCAGACCTCGGAGCAGACTGTGGGTCTGATGTTACCACCTGACTGCTGGCAGGGGGTGGGCAGATCTGGGTGTGTGGCTGCTGATTTATTCTATATACCCCTCCCTGCACCTCAAAGCTTCAGCTGTGGGCATCCTTTGAGGCCTGGATTTCAAATGTGTGGTTTGGGTTTTGGTTTTCTGTGTTTTTTGGGTTTTTGTTTGTTTTGTTTTTGAGGCAGGGTCTCACTATGTAGTTCAGGCTGGCCTTGAATTCACAGTGATTCTCCTGCCTCAGCCTTCCAAGTGCTGGGATTACAGGTATATGCCACCACTTTCAGTTGAAAGTGGGTGTTTTTTTAAGAGTTTGCTTATTCCAGGCTCCTAGGGAAGTTAACAAACCAAAACCACTTCATGGTAAACTTCTAGGGCAGGATCTCAGGACCCTAGTAATAACAAGGGAATTTCAGCCCCAAATGCATAAGAGTTGACAGTGCTGGGAGGTAAGGGTTCCTGGGTCCCCCCCGCCCACCACCCAGACCTGTAACTGGTAAGGAAAAGTATCTTCCTGGCAGATTAAGAGATGATTTTGCTCATTGTTATTCATTCATTCCCAGCAGCAGGGTCACTTCTGGGGACCCCAGAGTTACTTAAGACTCCATGATCTGATGCCCACCTTGCAGCCCTGGTGTTCATGCTCCTGTCCTCTCCCATCAGCTCAAGCAGGCTCTAGGATGGTGCTTGCATGTGTTCCTTCAAGTTGAAGCCAACACCTTAAGCTGTTTCGTACTGACAGATTCCTCTGCCCATCTCATTGTCTAAGATGTCAAAAACAAACATCCTGTATATTTCATTTTTTTTCATCCTGTATATTTCATATAAAACTAGTCACATCATAGAACAATACGCCAGGCATGGTGATGCATGCCTGTAATTCCAGAACTTGGAAGGCTGAGGCAGGAGGATTGCTCTGAGTTCAAGACCAGTCTGAACTACACAGTGAAACCCTGTCTCAAAAAGACCAAAAAAAAAAAGTAAAGACTGGGATTGGTGGCACATACCTGTA
The DNA here is from genome assembly GCA_004363535.1 of Dasyprocta punctata. NCBI lineage: Eukaryota > Metazoa > Chordata > Mammalia > Rodentia > Dasyproctidae > Dasyprocta > Dasyprocta punctata. The sequence goes on along the minus strand of RJWM01017773.1, from coordinate 16,430 downwards.
ATTCCAACACACCTGTACACACCTGTGAGGCATATCTGTAATCTCAGGAGGCTGAGGAGGATCAGAGGATCGCTACAAGTTTGAGGCCAGCCTGGGCTGCACAATGAGATCAAGGCCAGCCTGAGCAGCATAGCAAGTAAAAGTAAATTAAAACTAGTCATGTTAGCCGGGATTTGTGGGATTTTTAATCCCAGTACTCTGAGAGGCTGAGACAGGTTAGAGTACAGCCAGATCAACTGGGCAACTTAGCGACTTAGAGAGTCCCATCTCAAAATAAAAAGGACTATGGACGTAGCTCTTTGAAGGCCCTGGATTCAGTCCCTCATGCCACAAGATAAGTCGTGATAACTAGTCATTCTGCATTTAACCAGGCTGCACAGCCCAGGTCCCAGGGACACCGTCCTGTGGTCAGGGCCTCCAATCTCCTAGCACAGGAACAAGTGTCCGCTGAGGAAGGGAAAGGAAGCTTGCTGATTTCGCTGCTTACTAAAACGGGCCTCTTTCTATGTCAGCTCCACCAGAGACCCCAAAGGCTGAGGACAAAACAGTAGGCGCCGACTTCTTCCACCTCCTGCAGGGAGGAGTCCTGGATGACCTGCACACCGCTTGGCGGCAGCAACCCCGCCCGGAGGACCAGACAAAGGCTGAGGCTGGGCACTGGAGGACATGGCCCAGCGCCTGGTCCCTTGAACATCCCCGCAGGAGCAGTCAGGGGAGGACAGGGGCCCGAGGGCTGGCAGTCCTGAGGCCGGAGGCCAAGGCGAGAGGGATCCAGCTCTACAAGAAAAGCAGCAGCACTCAGGACCCGCCCCTCACCGGGTCCCTTCCTGCCTCCCTTCCCTGCCTCCCCGAGCCAGGCAGTGCTGCTGGAAACGCCACTGCCCTGCTTCTCCCGCAGGTCTCTGCCTAGACAGGGCAGAACTTCTAGATGAATCACAACTGGAAGTTTTGATGTGACACTGGATGAGACTTGCTGATACCTAGAAAAAGGAACTTTTGAAAGTAATGATAAAAACCCTGAAACTCATACTAACCTGTGCGCTCCCTACGCGAGACTGGAAAAGGGATACATTTCACCCAAGCCAAGAAAGAACATTATCGTGACCGCGGGTTTATAGGAACACGCATGGGAAAACAAAGGTGATTTCTGTTTGTACCTTCCCTTATTCAACAAAAGTTGGCCAAAGGGCAGTGACACACATCTATAAGCCCAGTACTCTGGGAGGCTGATACAGGAGAATTGCAAATTCAAGCCCAGCCTGGGCAACTGAATGATTTAGCAAGAACCTATCTCAGAAGAAAAATTTTAAAAGGGTTGGGGCATAGCTCCATGCAAAGGCCCTGAGTTCCATTCCCAGTACTGCAAAACAGAATAAAAGCTGCATCAGAAGATGGAGGCAGATCACAGTGACTGTTTTCTGTCCTCTAGGCTGCACAGCTCAATTTTCAACTTGTGGCAGCCTGAGCTGACAAAAGTGCAGTTTTATTGGATGAAGTTTGGAGTTTTCCTGGTATATAGACAGGGCTTTTTGTTTGTTTGGGGATTTTGTATTTTTGAGACAGGGTCTAACTCTATAGTTCAGGCTGGTCTTGAACTCACTATGTAGCCCAAGCTGGCCTAGAATTTGTGGCAATCCTCCTGCCTCAGCCTCCCAAGTTCTGGGATTACAGGCGTGAGCCACCATACCCTACCAGACTAGAGTTTTTTCAAACCAAAGAAGATTGTCCTGCCCTTTCTTGGAAAAGCTGTGTGGACTACCTGCAATTTCCTGTGGGAGAAGTTCCCTGGAGGTTGGTCATGGTAAGGAGGTCTCGCTTGTCTCTATGTCCAGCAAGTCCAGCTTGTTAGTAGCCACACTTTCTTCTGAGCTTTCTTCCAAGCATCACAGTGTTGTATAATTTCTGTGCTGCCCCATGTTACAGTAGAGTTGATTAAGAGTAAGACCATTAAGTATCATGTAACAGAAAGTACCATGGAGTTCTCGTATACAGCACAAGCACTGTTAAAGGTAAGATGAACCCCCGATCTTTCTTGACAGGAGAGCCCAGCATTGCCTGCTGCCCTGTCCTTAGAGACAAGGGTAGGAAGCCATCTCTCCTCCCTCATCCTGTCTACACTGCAGGGATGAGAACCACAGCCACTCCATGCCCCAAGCTCTGGCCTTCTAGGTCTAGCCTGACCAGGTCTGCTGGGCGGGAAGAGAAAGTGGGCAGGGTGAGACCATGGGCGAACGTCTGGCAGTAGCCTCACAGGATCGGTGGCCCCATCTCTGCCCCGAGCCAGGGTTCCTGCAGTTGTCAGCCCCTGCCCTCCGACCTTGCGACGATACCAATGACACTGTGCTATCGCCTCCTCCAGTGGCGGCCTCTGAACTCGCCTGTCCTTACAACTGCCTGGCTTCAGTTCTGAAAGTAGTGCCAGGTTAAAGTCAGTTTTTTATTTTTTTTAGCTATAACCAAGACATGAACTGCAATTTTATTATTTTTTTTTGAACTGCAATTTTAAACTCATGCTACAAAGACAGAAATTTGAAAATGTTTAGAAATATTTATCACTATGTGATTTCTTTGCCTGTGAAATAGTGTGGAAATGAGGATTTTACAAAATAATGAAACTTATTGAATTACACTGTTTTCAATAAAGTCTTTCTTTACTGAAATTAGAACATTTTTACTATTAATAAATAAAAGAAAAATATTTTCAAAATATTGTTTCATTTTATTTTTTCTCTCTTTGGAGACAGTCTCCCTACGTAGCCCAGGCTGACCTCAAACTGGCAGTCATCCTCCTGCCTCAGCCTTCTAAGTGCTGGGATTACACAATGCCCAGCTTATTGTTTCATTTTAAAAATATTATTTCTATTGTGCATGCTTTACTGGCTCAGGAGTACATGAATACAATTTAAAAATAAATACAAAGATCTAGAGGGGAGGTACAAGATTTTCTGATGTACTATCAGAAAGCCGAGGAATTCTTGCTTTCAAATAGACGTGCATAGCACGCTGCTGCTGGGAGGTCTGGCTACACCCTGTGTTATTAATCCCAGTGCTTTCTTAAGAGTCCTAGAGTCCTGCAAGCGTGACCAGGTGCAGTCACTGCCAAAGATGGGACCTGGGAATTTATCCAGTTCCCTGTTTCCATGGGCTCAGAACAGGACCAGAACATTCTCAGTGCCGGCCCCGCTCTGAGTCAGAGGACAGCATTTGTGTTGCCTCATCGCAGGTTTGGGGAGAAGGTGAGCAGGGTTTCTCTAGTCTAAAATATGGGTATTGCCTGCTAGGCCTGGTGGTGCATGCCTATAATCCCAGCACTTGAGAGGCTGAGGCAGGAGGATGACTGTGATCTCAACACCAGTCTGGGGTACATAGCAAAACCCTGTCTCAATAAGTCAGTAAAATATGGGCGTTTCAAGGCTCACAAAGCATCTCGGCCCAGTCCCACGCTGGCTTTGCTCTTTTTCTCCCTTGCACAAACCATTGTTTACCAGGCCGTGTTCGATTCATTACCTGATTGTTAACTGGCTCCCTGCTCTGGAATGGAAGCCCCAAGAGTCTAGGCAGCTTAAGCCACTCTTCTCATTTTTGTCTCCCTAGCACCAGGAAAAGGGCCTGAGTCACACAAGGTACTCAATAAAATTCATGGAACGATAGATTTTCACTTTTCCAGCTGAAGCCGGATGCCAGCCTGTGACCCAGACCAGGACACTCAGAAGACCCCACCCCAAATGTGACTTGCAGTTAATGGCTTACATCCACCCATTGTCCTGGTGGTGTCTAGATGTCCCTCCAAAGCCTCTAAGGACTTGCCCTTATGTGTATCAAACAGGTTGCAAAAGGAATACTTCTTTCCACCCTTCCCCTTGGCAGTTGGGAAGGTCATTGAGTACGGTGGGTCCTGCAGTCACCTCCCTCGAATAATACTGGAGCCTGGCTGGGTGCATTGAAGTCCGAGAGAGTTTAGTGGCTCCTGGAGCTGATGGCGGTGGGGCGTGGGTGGATGGTGGTAGATGACACTGGGTTTGGCTCTTCCTGGCTCCCTGCTCACTCTGAGGCTAGGCTCTGACTGACTACCCATCCCGGCAACCATAGCCTTGGGACTGCTCATCCTCCTGCTTCACCCCCCAAACCTCATGTGGTCATGGGTGGGGCTTTTTCAGAGGTAGGTGAGTCTGGAGTGTGTAACACGGGGATTGAGTTATGGTGCAATGCTAGGATCAAGCATGACGGGATTAAGGGTGAGTGATTACTAAATCAATCCACTGATTGGACAGGCACTGCCCTAATCTCAGTAGCCTGGATACAATACAAGGGACAGGGAGAGGCTTGTTTTGCCTCTTGTTTGCTTTGTTGCCTTTCGCCTGCCATGAACTGTTTCTCCTCTGTGAGTCCTGTCATGCCACCTTGCCTTGGAACCAGCTGATGATGGACTGAAACCTCTACAAACTGTGAGCTAATTAAACCTTTCTCCTTTAACTTTGGGTGTCGGGTACTCTGTCTCAGTAATGAGATTAGCAACTAAGACATTCATGAGCACAGGTAGAGCAGAGAGTAGCCAGCTCATGCCAGGATCCTGGGTGGCAGCTTGATCCGCGGCAGTGGCACTGAGTCAGTCCTACACGCTGTGGTGACTGTATCTGGGGATGTTTTCACTGGGCCAGATCTGCAAAGGATTCTGGGTAAGGCTCTCAGCTGTGTAGTTGCCAAGCCTGGTCACTCACCCTTCTAGAAAATTTTGAGGGGCATGCAGCATTATTTTTAATTAATTAATTAATTTTTTAAAAAATCTTTTTGAAGCTGGGCGAGGTGGTGCACGCCTTTAATCCCAGCACTCGGGAGGCTGAGGTAGGAGGAGCATTGTGAGTTCGAGGCCGGCTTGGACTACAACGTGAGTGCAAGGCCGGCCTGAGCTACATAGTGCGACCCTGCCTCAAAAAACCAGGGCTGGGAGTTTGGCTCAGTGCCTTAAGTGCCTGCCCTGGCAGGCGCGAGGTTGTGAGTTCAATCCCTGGTGCCACAAAAAAATAAATTAATAAAAACTCTTTTTGAGACAGGGCCTCACTATACAGTTCAGGTAGGCCCTGGGCTCACTTTGTAGCCCAGGCTGGTCTTGAACTTGCAACAATCCTCCTGCCTCAGCCTCCCAAGTGCTAAGGATCCTTTTAATAAAATATCTTTCCTTCTTTTTTTTTTTTTTTTTTTTTTTTTTTTTTTTTTTTTTTTTTTTTTTTTTTTTTTTTTTT
>RJWM01017773.1:0-11090 GCA_004363535.1 Dasyprocta punctata | reverse complement strand
TCTTTCCTTCTATAAATACTTTTTTTTTGTTGTTGTTTTTTTGAAACAGGGGACAGCTATGTAACCCAGGCTAGCCTTGAACTCATGGGGACCCTCCTGCCTCAACCTCCTGAGGTCTGGATTCACAGATTTGGGCCACCATGCCCAGCTAGTTTTTAAAAATTTTAATGGGCTTTGGGGTTATATGACCCAGGCCCAAATACTAGCTTCATAATTGAGCAATTAGTAATATGGCTAAGACATGGAACTGTTGTGACCTTCGTGAGTAAAAATTCAAACAGTTTTTAACTGACTGTTAGCAATTAAAATGTAGAACATTTGGAGCCGGGCGTGGTGGCACACACCTTTAATCCCAGCACTCCGGAGGCTGAGGTAGGAGGAGCGTTGTGAGTTCGAGGCCAGCTTGGGCTACAACGCACGAGCGCAAGGCCGGCCTGAGCTACATAGTGCAACTCTGCCTCAAAAAACTAGGGCTGGGAGTTTGGCTCAGTGGCTTAAGTGCCTAACCTGGCAGGTGCAAGGTTGTGAGTTTGATCCCCAGTGCCGCTAAATAAATAAAAATGTAGAACATTTGATTTTAAAAAAATCTGAATTCACAACTTCTCTGAAAACATCTCAGAAACTGTGGCAAAACTGGAACCACATATCTACCCAGTAACAATGAGGTTATTTACTTATTTGAGACAGAATTTCACCCTGTAGTTCAACCTGGCCTTGAACCCACTATGTAGCCCAGGCTGGCCTCAAATTAGAAATGGTCCTTACTACTTCAGCCTCCTAAGTGCTGGGACTACAGGTGTGCACCATCACACCCAGCTCGATTTTTTTTTGCCCGGGGGGGGGGGCGGGCACCGGGGATCCAACTCACAGCCTCACGCCTGCCAGACAGGCGCTTAAGCCACTGAGCCAAACTCCTGGCCCTAGTTTTTTGAGGCAGGGTCGCACTATGTAGCTCAGGCTGGGCTTGCGCTTGTGTTGCAGCCCAAGCTGGCCTCGAACTCACAATGCTCCACTGACCTCAGTCTCCTCAACCCTAGTTTTTTGAGGCAGGGTCGCACTATGTAGCTCAGGCTGGACTTGGGCTCACATTGTAGCCGAAGCCGGCCTCGAACTCACAACACTCCACCTACCTCAGCCTCCCAAGTGCTGGGATTAAAGGTGTGCACCACAATGCCTGGCTGGTCCCAGCTTGATTTTTGATGCAGTGTTTTGAGTTTATCCTCTTAACCCTAACCCTAGCCCTAGCCCTAGGCCTAGCCCCAGTCCTAGCCCTACCCCTAAAGGTAGAACCTTAACACTAAGACAAACTCTCACCCTAGCCCTAGCCCCAGCCCTAAGGTTAGGGATAGGCCTAGGGATGAACTATTGTTAGGGTTAGGTCTATGGTCAAAATAAAGACTAGGGCTAGAATTAAGGTTAGTTTCATGCCTAGGGTTAGGATTAGTGTTATGATTTAGATCACTGCTAGTGCAAGCTCTAGGTCTAAGAGCAGGGTTAGGCTTAGGGTTTTGGTTACTGTTATGTTTAGGGTGAGGATTATGGCAAGGGTGATAGGTTTAGGATGAGGGGTAGGGCTAGGGGTGTTAGGCTAGGGATAGTGCTAGTGTTAATGTTAGGGTTGGGCCAGGTTTTGGGTGAAGGTTAAGTTTAGGGTTAGGGTTAAGGTTAGGATAAGACCAGGGCTAGGATTAGGCTTAAATTCAGGGTTAGAAGTTTGGGCTGGGGTTAAGGCTTGAGGTAAAATTAGGGCTAAGGCTAGGGTCAGGTTTAGGTTTAGGATTAGGATTAGGTCCACGACTATGACTAGGGGTACAACTAGCATTAGGGTTGAGGATTAGGGTTAGGACTAAAGAGTCTGGCATGGTGGCACATACCTGTAAATCCATCACTTGGGAGGATGAGGGAGGAGGATCACTGTGAGTTCAAGGTCAGCCTGGGCTATGTAATGAGTTCAACTACACAGCAATTCTCTTCCTCAGAAAAACAAAAACAACACCCTGCCTCCAAAAAAAACAAAAAACAAAACAAAACAAAAAAACCCAAAAAACAGATTTTTCAGTTTTTCTTCATGAAAATGTAATCTCTTAACTTTCAACAATCAGGGAGGTGAGCAGCAGCTGCCCAGGCAGTGGAACTCCTATCACGCTGGCTTCTATCCTCAGTGCCCCATTCACGTTCTATTGGTGCTTGTCATTCCCGTGCAGTAGTTTATGTCAGGTGGCCACGGAGCCTCAAGAGTCATCTGTCCTGACTGTCCTTCTGGGGAGTCGGCTGAAGCACAGACTCTGGTTATGAACTAAATCCCAGTAAGCCAAAGGGAACAGAAAACAGTAAGGCAAGATAAGTTATGCAGGGAAAGAGGTGACCAGAAGAGATGAGCTTAGCCTTCACCTTGGGGACAATGAAGTCACTGAGAAACTGTAAGCAAAAGGAAAGGTCGCTGTGGCTCAGAATTGATTTGTTCACGTATGCAATAAGGTAAAGAAACATAAAATGAATTTACTTCACAATACTTCTAATCCCTAATGAATTAATTACAATTCCCCGTTTCCCGAAGTTTATAGGGGACCCGCCGATCGTGCGCAACGCATACGCTGCTGAGACACCTCGGACTCCGCGGAAAGGGCCTCCGTGTTTCCACCGGAAACAGAAACTGATCGCTGCGGACGCCATCCAACAGCCAGTGGGAGTGAAACTAAACCTGGAAGGTCGCCACAGCGGAAGTGGCCATGCCGTTTCCGGTAAGAACCTCACCAAACCGAGGTTCAGAGGACAAGTCTCGAGGGCTGTCCAGTTCCCCCAGCGCGCTCGGCTCCGCGACATCGCGCACGCGCTTTTGCGCAGGCGCGGGGCTATGGCGCAGGCGCACGCGCACGAAAAGGCGTGCGCGCGCCCGCTCAGTGTCCGGTACAACGGTCCTGCTCACGGGGGAAAGCGCTCGGCGCTGGAACACGGGCTTTAGGTCTCTAAACTACGACTCCCAGCATGCCTGCCCATCATATCGGTGTTAGGTGTGGTTTCCCATGATAGGATAAAAACCTTAAAAGAGGATGACGCACCAGCAAGAAAAAGCTGAACACACTGCTTGAGCACGTCACTTGCAGAAGCCCCAGTGGCCTAATGGATAAGGCATTGGCCTCCTAAGCCAGGGATTGTGGGTTCGAGTCCCATCTGGGGTGATCGTAACTTTTAACTCTAAAATTGTGTTTCTTATGTAAACCCTTGCACCCTAGTGTTACCCACTCAGTTTTACTTTTTTAAACGGGAAGAGTGCACTGTAGTTTTACTAGCTGTTGGGCTGCCGTTTGCGACAACCAGGGCACTCCGTTTCCTTCCAGTCACAGACTCCACCAGGCTTTTGGGAAGTCGGTCAATGTGTTAGCCTTTCTAGATTTTTACAGCCTTTCTAGAAACCATTTTAAAATATCTTCGCGGCGTGTTCTACACCGAATCCATGCCGATTCCCACAGGCCCGCGTCTCCCGAGACTCGGCCGATGGGCAGTAACGGCGTCTTGGGTGACCCAGCCCAGAAAGGCTCTGCTTCTTTCCGCTCCTGGCGACACTCGGCTTTCTCCTGCTTCCCTTCATCCGTCGGGGCGCGCTCGGCGTTCGATTCCTGAGACTGCGCCAATCTAGGAAGTGCGCGTCCCGCCACCGTCCAATGGGTGGGGAAGCCAGGAACCCGGGTTCGATCGCACCAGGACGTGCCCGGCGAAGGAGACAGAGGGCGTTAGAGGCGCTGGCGCCACGAGGCGCCAGGCTCCGGAAGAGAGAAAAATGGCGGCTTTAGGGTCCCCGGCGCGCACCTTGCGAGGCCTTCTGCGGGAGCTGCGCTACCTGAATGCGGCTACTGGGCGACACTATCGCGACACCGCAGCCTATCGGTACCTCATGAAGGCTTTCCGTGCTCATCGGGTACGGAAGGCGCCCCGGGAGCGCCGCAACCCCAGAAGGGTCGGGGTAAAGAGCAGAGCCCGAGGGCTGCGTCGGAGGCCGACCCTCCACCTAGGCGGCTCTCACAGTAGAAACTCGGAACCAAGCTCCGGCCAAGGCCGGAGACTAATGAAGGACAGGCTGCAGCGTGGCCCTGGAGCGTGGTTTCTGCGGGTGGGGTGGCGCCCTGGAGCGTCTCATAGGCTAGTTCTGTTGTGGGAGGTGGGGCCTTTGAGGGAAGTGAGATGGAGGGAAACGGAAGGGGCGTAGGCCTTGAGGTCCCTGCTACTCGGGAAGCTGAGGCAGGTTGATGGGAGTCTGGGCACCTTAGCGAGCCCGGTGTTGAAATAAACACGTTTTTTAAAAGGCAAGGGAGGGCGGTGAAGCTCAGGGTTACAGCGTTTGCCTCGAATGTACAGACTCTGGGCTCCATCTCTCCTAAATATGTGTGTTGCACAGACACAAAGAAGGTTGAAGGGTGTGTTGTTGCTACAATTAAAGGCATGGAACCTACCCAAGGTGCACCTCACCCTTCCCCCAGTAGAAATACTCTGAGAAACAGCATTTGAGGCAGGAGAGTTTAAAGAGGTGAATGAATGTTGTGAGCGTCTTGAAGAATAGGAATATTTACTTATGTTGCATTCCCTGGCACTGTCAGGGGCTTGCAGTATACCAGATAGGATTTTTACTTATGCGGCAGGCCTGCCTTGGGAAATACCTTCCTGAAATGTACATTCCATATCGTCCTTAGGCAAGTGGAAGAGTTTCTTTTTGTTTCTTTGTTATTTTTGGATTTTTTTTTTTTTTGAACAGGGTCTCACTAGGTAGTTCAGGATGACCTTGGACTCAGTGTGTAACCCAGGTTGACCTTGAACTGGCAGCCATCTACCTGCCTCAGCCTCCTCAGTGCTGGGATTGCAGGTGTGCCCCACCACGCCCAACAAGAGTTTCTTTTCTTTTTTCTTTTTTCTTTTTCTTTTTCTTTTTTTTTTCTTTTTTCTTTTTCTTTTTTGGTAACGGGGATCGAATTCATGACCTCGCACTTACAGGCAAGTGCTTGAGCCACTGAGTTAAATCCCCGGACCCCCAGAAAGAGTTTCAGTTTTGAAATAGGGTAGCTGAGCCGGGCGTGGTGGTGCACGCCTTTAATCCCAGCACTCGGGAGGCTGAGGTAGGCGGAGCGTTGTGAGTTCGAGGCCAGCTTGGGCTACAACACGAGTGCAAGGCCAGCCTGAGCTACATAGTGCGACCCTGCCTCAAAAAAACCAGGGCCGGGAGTTTGGCTCAGTGCCTTAAGCGCCTGCTCTGGCAGGCGCGAGGTTGTGAGTTCAATCCCTGGTGCCGCAAAAAAAAAAAAGAAAGAAAGAAAGAAATAGAGTAGCTGAGTCCCATGGGTAGGGGGTAGTTACCTGTATAAGAATAGTCCAGGAATCTTTGTAATCTCAGCATTTTGGGAGGCTGAGGCACAAAGATTGCAATTTCTAGCCCAGCTGGTGCAAATTAGCAGTTTAAGGAAACCCTGTTTAAAGAAGAAAACACAGCAATTAGAATTTAGGTTATTTGACGCTGAAATAGGTCCATTATACTTCATTGCTGTGTTCGGAGTTATGGGTTCGACCTGGGAGAAGTTGTGTCCATGTCTTGATAATGTAGAATTCAAATTGATTTAATTTTTGAACAGTCACAGTGTTAGGGACTTCACCAAGAACTTGGTCTAACTCTCAAGAATAAAATTTAATTGGGTCCTGTCTTTTAAGAAGCTTTAAAAAAAGAAAAAAAAAAACTTTTATAGCAGCTAAGAAGTGTCAATTTCACATATGAAAGCACATATTATACTTTTCTAACCCTACCCATTCAAACAGAAAAAGACAAGAGGCAATGGGACTGATCCACATGTCTCTTATTTATGCACAGATCCACACTGCTCCTAACACTTTCTCACAGTCCGAACTCAAATGTCACATCTGGGGGCAGAGCACCAGTGCTCTGCTTTCAGAGACTACAGGGCTTGGGATCCTAACTCAACTCCAATAAAAAATTAGAGGAACAAAGTTTAATTTCTTTGTAAAGAGAAAAAGGAAGGGAGAGGAGAAGATAAGATAGCTGGTTCTTTGTTTTCTGCTGCTTTTATAGGGATGTGAGCCGTAACTCCCCATACCTGGAACTTGCCCTAACCGAATTGGCTTCTCACACCTCTGCCTAACGTCATTTCTTCCATTGGTCTGTGTGCAGCTTGTTTCTTTCTGCTTGCTTGTCCTTGACCTGCCTTTCAAGACGTTATCTTTGGGGTGGACGTCTATTTGGCAGTGGGGTGTGTGTGCCTTAGTCTTGATTAGCTTTGAGTTAGAAAGGGCCTATGTGGATATCTGTTGTACTCTGTAATGACCCCAGAGGGAGTGATACAGTGACTCTAGAATGAATACACATGTATATAAGTGTATATGTTAGTACACAGGTTTGAATACATCCTGCCTTAATAAAGTTAGCCCCAGGACTGGGAGTTTGGCTCAGTGGCTTAAGCGCCTGCCTGGCAGGCACAAGGTTGTGAGTTCGATCCCTGGTAGCCCAAATAAATAAAATAAAAAACACACTAAATAAAGTTAGCCCCCCTCTTCGCTTCCCCTGTATTTTACCGGAGGTGGGGGCGGCTCATCGTTTGTGCACTTGGCTTCTCTCTGACTCCTGCCTGGCAGCTTTTTCTCTGTTCTCTTGGCACAAGTCCCAAGGCCATTTGGTGCCTTTCTTTATTTGTTCTTTTTTTTTTCCTCCTCCTCCTCATCCTCTTCTTCCTCCTTCTTCCTCCCTTGTCTTTGTTCTGCTTCCAGTTTTTGAATAAGTTGTTAGAACTGCAAATTTTTCAGACGGATAAATTGTTGAGAGCAAATTTAAGTAGTATGAACATATGCATATTATTTTATATGTAAAACCTTCATTTTTTTTCCATTTTGTTATTGAGGACAAAAGTATTATTTTTCAGACAAAATAAGTTTCTAGGGAGAGCTCTTGGTAAGGCTCTGGATTCTATCCACAGTATTACAGAAAAAAAAATTTTAAATTTTGAAATGAAAGGTATATGCCACATTAACCAAAGAGTGAGAAACATAATAAACCACTGTTAATTTTATTTATTTATTTTTAAACAGGGTCTAGCTATATAGTTCTGGCTCACCTTGAGCTTACCGTATTGCCCAGGCTGGTCTCAAACTTGCAGTGGTCCTTTTGCCTCAGCCTTCTGAATGCTAGGATAACAGGGGTAGGCCACCACACCCAACCCTTACCCTTAATTTTGGAAGGGGAGAAAGTTCTATGTTATACTTCTTAGGTGACATTAATTTTTTTTTTTTTTTTTTTTGCGGCACCGGGGATTGAACTCACAACCTCATGCCTGCCAGGCAGGCGCTTAAGCCACTGAGCCAAACTCCCAGCCCTAGTTTTTTGAGGCAGGGTCACACTATGTAGCTCAAGCCGGCCTTGCACTCGTGTTGTAGCCCAAGCCGGCCTCAAATTCACAACGCTGCTCCTCCTACCTCAGCCTCCTGAGTGCTGGGATTAAAGGCGTGCGCCACCATGCCCGACTAGTTGACATTAATGATAAATGATGTAATTATAGTTCTCATCTCTACCATTAACTATTGAGATTTAGTTTTCTGATATGTAAAATGAAGGTGTTGAAACTAGAGGACGTCTCCTAGTATTAAAATTTAGAGACATAGCCGGGCGTGAGGTTGTGAGTTCAATCCCCGGTGCCACAAAAAAAAAAAAATAAATAAAATAAAATAAAATTTAGAGACACTCAATGAAATGCTTCTTAAAAATTCTTTTTTTTTTTTTTTTTTTGGTACCAGGGATCAAACTTACGACCTTGTACTTGCCATGCAGGTGCTGTGCTGCTGAGCTGTATCCCCGGCCCCTAAAAGTTCTCTTTAGCTGAGTGTAGTGGTGCATGCTGTAACCCCAGCACTCGGGAGGCTGAGGCAGGAGAATTACCTAGAAGTCATCGCCAGCCTGAACTACAAAGAGAAACCCTATCTCAAAAAAAAAAAAAAAATCTCTTTCCTGGACCTGATGCAGTGCTTCTATTGTCCCAGCTACTCAAGAAACTAAGTCGGGAGGACTCCATGAGTCTGGGAGCTCAGTGCCAGCCTAGGTAACAGCAAGACCCCCATGTCAACAAAAAAGCTGGGTATAGTGGTGCACACCTATAATCCTAGCACTCTGGAGCACTGAGACTGGAGGATGGCAGATTGGAGACCAGCCTGGACAATTTAGCAACTTATTGACACCTTGTCTCAAAAAAATTGAAAAAGGGCTGAGAATGTAGTGTAGAGTGAAGGCTTAGGGTTTAATCCCAAGCATCAGGAAGAAAGGTAAAAATTGTTTTGAGACTGAGGCTGCAGTTCAGTATACCTCTTAGCAAGCACAGGGGTTGGGTTCAATCCCTAGCATTAAAACACAAAACTTATTAAGTAGATGTCAACTCTAATAAATGATTAGCGTGCCTTTATAAATGAAATATACACTCATGTTTATATTTTCTGTACAATAGGGCTGGGGATATAGCTCAGCGGGGCACAAACACCTCCCTGGCAAGTGCAAGGTCCTGAGTTTGATTCCCAGTACCAAAGAAAAAACAAAACAAACAAACAAAAAAAAATATATGTATATGTATATATATACACACACACATATAATATGTATGTAAATATATGTAATATTAATATGTATAATATATATATATATAAATGGATACGACTACAATCACTGTTTGGAGTAACTACTAAAGTAGAATATACACTTTTAGCCAGGCGTGGTGGTGCAGGCCTTTAATCTCAGTGCTTGGGAGGCTGAGGTAGGCGGAGTGTTGTGAGTTCCAGGCCGGCTTGGGCTACAACGCAAGCGCAAGGCCCGCCTGAGCTACACAGTGGGAGCCTGGCTCAAAAAACTAGGGCCGGGAGTTTGGCTCACTGGCTTAAGCGCCTGTCTGGCAGGCATGAGGTTGTGAGTTCAATCCCTGGTGCCGCAAAAAAAAAAAAGAAAGACCTGAGCTACATGGTGCTACCCTGCCTCAAAAAAACTAGGGCTGGAGCGGGGTGTGGTGGCGCACGCCTTTAATCCCAGCCTCAGGTGGCTGAGGTAGGAGGAGCGTTGTGAGTTGGAGGCCGGCTTGGACTACAACACGAGCGCAAGGCTGGCCTGAGCCACATAGTGCGACCCTGCCTCAAAAAACTAAGGCTGGGAGTTTGGCTCAGTGGCTTACGCGCCTGCCCTGGCAGGTGCGAGTCTGGGAGTTCAATGCCTGGTGCTGCAACTACAACTCTCAGGATGCAGTTGAAGTGTGCCCCAAGGCAATCCTTATTAGCATTCCTTGTGTTCATTTAGGCCCCTCTCCTTCCAGAGCCATAAATTGGCTTATTGAGAAGAGTAGGGAACAGGTAGAGAGAATTCAAAGAGTGCTTAAATTGCCCATCTTAAAAACAAAGCTAGGCTCATACCTGTGAATGGGGCAGTGCCCTTCTGCGGGGTAGGCAGCCTTTTCCTCAGTTCCCCCCACTCAAGAGAAGCACAAATGTGCCCAGTTCCAGGAAATTGCACACCTCTCTCTTGAGGACACACACTTTTATTTCTTGGCATATGATTTTAAAAATTCTGGCTGATAAATCCCTTTATGCCTCTTCAAAATAAACAAATCAGTCTTTGTGGGCCAGTGTCTGTGGCCGGGGCATTGACAGAGTGTCCTTGCTGCTTTCCTAGGTCACCAGTGAGAAGCTGTGCAGAGCCCAACATGAACTGCATTTCCAGGCGGCCGCCTACTTGTGCCTCCTACGCAGTGTCCGAGCCCACCTGGCCCTGCACCAGGAGTTTCACGGCAAGGGCGAGCGGTCGGTGGAGGAGTCTGCGGGCTTGGTGGGTCTCCAGTTGCCCCGACAGCCTGGAGGGAAGGGCTGGGAGCCGTGAGCCTGGAGAGATGCTTGGATACCACTATCTGAGGAGAGTTTAATCATTTATACCAATGTGTATTTATCATTAAATTTTTTTAAAGTTTAGGGTTCTGTTTTTTTTTTTTTTTTTTGGTACAGGGGATCAAATTCATGACCTCGCGCTTGTCAGGCATGTACTTGAGCTAAACCCACCGCCCCTAGGGTTTCTGTCTTTTCATCTTGTTGACTGAGTGATTAGGCAAATAAATGGAAGTTTCATCTTAACTGTCAGTAAGTTTGCAAGACTTCTTACCTAGAGCTTATTGATATGTTTGATCTACGTTTTTGGTTTTTGGGTTTTTTTGAGAAAGGGTCTTACCATGTCATTCCAACTGAAATCATTATGTAACCCAGGCTGATCTTGAACTAGTAATCTTCAACAATCAGTACTGGGAAAACTGGATATTCATATGCAGAAGATTGAAACTGGATGCCTGTCTCTCCCCACATACAAAAACCAATACAAAATGGATCAGAATCCTAGGTGTAAGGCCTGGAACTGAAACTGATAGATGAAAATAAGGGGAGGGGGGTGGAATTAAGCCACAGGTACAAGTAAAGACCAAGTAAGATCCTAGCAGTGCAGGAAATAGCAAGAACCAACAAACAGGACAACCTCAAATTAAGATGTTTGTTCCGGGGATGGTGGTGAACACCTGTGATCTCAGCACTCTGCAGACTGAGGCAGGAGGGTTGCCATGAGTTCGAGGCCAGCCTGGGCTACACAGTAAGTTCAAGGCCAGCCTGAATTACATGGCAAGACCATCTCAAAAAATAAAAGTTGCCGGGTTTGGTGGCACATGTCTGTAATCCCAGCACTGGGGAGGCTGAGACAGGAGGATCTCTGTGAGTTTGAGGTCAGCCTGGACTATAAAGTGAGTTCAAAGTCAGCCTGAACTGCACAGCAAAACACTGGCTCAAAAAGACCAAAAAAAAAAAAACAAAGTTTCTGTACAGAAAAGGAAATAACTAACAGAGTACAGAGACATTGCAGAATGGGAGAAAAACTTTTTTTTTAATGTTTAAAAAAAATTTGGGGGGTGGCCAGGGATATAGCTCAGTGGCACAGTGCCTGCTTGGCAAGCACAAGGTCTTGAGTTTGCTTTGTGATAACAAACCCTCCATCAAAATTAAAAAAAAAAAACAACCAAATACTTTTTTTTTTTTTTTTTTTTTTT
>RJWM01017772.1:0-42313 GCA_004363535.1 Dasyprocta punctata | reverse complement strand
CTAATGTCTACAGTTTCTTCTGAACACAGTAGAGGCAGTTATAACAGAAAGCATCTGGTCCAGAAACCTGACGATATTTATTATCTATCTCTTTACCGAAAAGCATGTGGACTCCTGACTTGGATGAAACACAGTCAGGCATCAGAGCCCTGAGGGTGATGAGTCCCCTGGGGAAACAGAGCAGCTGATCCCTGAGCCCGTCTGGGATTCTTCTTACAGAGCAGGGGCCACAGGGAGTAAGAGTGTGGGCTTTGAGACCAGTGTTGCCTGAAAAGACACTGAAAATTTGGCCATGTACTGATTAGATGTGTGACGATAAGTTACTCTCTCTTTCTATGTCTACAGAGTGCGTGTTCCACTTGAAGATGGAAAGAAAACTGAGATGCCCATATCTATTTTGAAAAAACTATTCAGTAACATGAGTTTTCCCACCTAAATTCCATATTCAGGGAAGCTAGTGATTTCACTAGGAGGCAATTGTTTTTGTTAATTCACAATAATCAGAGTTTTCAAAGAATTTTACTTTGTTACCATTAGAATTTTCGCCATAGCTTCAGTACAACAAAACATTGTATTTAAAATTTCCTTTAAAATTGTCCTTTTTGAAAGTTCCCAGCTTGAACACGAAAAATTTGCATTATTTGAGAGTCCTGTTTAAAGTTCTTGTATGATTGTCTATAGCAATGATTCATAAATACGAACACCTTTCCAAACCAGAGGTCCCTTTGGTTTTCAACGCGCTTTCACAGATGACGCTGTCACATTGCTGACTGTGGTGACGCTGGACCCTATGTCAGTGTACTCTGTGGGCCTCAAAACCCAGCTGACTTTTCTGTTTCCACGGAGAAAATCCATATAATTCAGGGCTTTGGAAATCCCTGGAGATGCACTCACCCGGTGCTGGAGTTACACCCCATGGTGAGGTTTATAGGAAGCTGGCGCAGGGCAGCACCTAAAGGGCCCTCATTCCCCTCGCAGGCCCGGTTCTCTGGGGATGGACTGATTTTCGGCCGGCCTTGTCCTGAGACACCTGGTGAGGGCTCTTTTCCTTCCCATCTTCTACTGAGAACAAGTGCCCTTTTGGATTCTTTCAATTCTCAGATTCTCTGTTTCCAAGTCTGGCAGAGAATGGGGAGTTACACAGAAATGTAACAAGTACAAAAAACAAGAAATAATAATGAAAGTAATAATAGGGTTGAGTAGCGTGAGCAGCTGTGATACCTATCCTTATCACAGGATTCAACTTTGTAAATTAATTCATCTGCAAATAGTGTCCTGACTCCAGGTACAACTTCAGTGTTGGAGTGCTGATTTTCTTAAGGATTTAAGTTTAAAATCCTTCCTGCTCTAGGTGTTACAAATAAGTAGTGTCCTTTTTTTTAAACTCCCAGTATCTTCACCCAATCATATCCCAACATGCAAATAAACTTTAGCCTCTGCAGATAAAAAGGGACAAACAAAGCCAAGTGCTATATTAGAATCAAATAGCTCAGCTTGTCACCTGTGTGTCTGGAGCTGAACCAGAAATGTCCTCAGCAAAACCAGCCATACCTGCCCCACTGACTGATCTGAAGATTCAGTATACGAAGGTTAGTACAACTATCATGAGCTGCGCTACCTTGGGTTTCCATGAGGTGCATCTATATAAAGCATAAAAAGACAGAGTAACTAAGGTTGTGTGAAGAGCCTTTTGCTAATAGAAAAATAAAGCTTTGCATAAAATGCACGTCTAGCTGGGTGTAGTGGTGTATGCCTATACTCCCAGCACTCTGGAGGCTGAGGCAGGAGGATTGCTGTGAGTTTGAGGCCAGCCTGGGCTACATAGTGAGACACTGTCTAACAAACAACTAAAAGTAAAAATATTAAATTAAATTACATTTTTAAAAAATTAAAATGCAGGAGTGGGTTTGGTGGCTTAATCATATAATATATTCTAAATTGTATAGAACATTTTGTTAATTTGTTTCTTAAAATATTTCCAAGTGAAAGAATTCCCTTTCTATGTGAAAGATTCTTGTACCAGAAGTTAGCAGGCCTCAGTAAACAGTGTTTTATATTTAAGAAGGCAGATATCCGACAGATGTGAGCTCCTTTTAGAGAAGCCTCTGGTCCCACTGCGAGGAATAAAAATGGTAAGATCTCTTTTTAAAGTCAGTTTAGAGGCTTTCAGGTCCCAAAGAACTACTGGTGTCACTGTTCCTAGCCAGGGTGGCCTTCTCTTGGTTATTATGTCCGGTTTCCATCTCAGATATCCTACCAGCCATTGTGTAAACCCTCAGTCCTGGATGAAAATTTCCAGGATGATTTTGCTTTTCTTGGAAACATATCAGTTGAAGTATTGCCCTGTGGGAAGAATTTACATAAGAGTGAGTAAAAGTGCTTGTTTGAGTTTTTGAAAGGTCTGCTGAGAATTTGGTTCTAAAATTAAAATAATAGCATCAGATTTTTGAGATTTTTTTTATTAACTGATAAAGGGATTTTGCTATTTCACTGAAACCGAGACTCTAGAGATTGCAATGGCTTAGGATTCCCACCAATATCCTTAAAATGGTGTAAGGTTTTTATAAGAAGATATGAAGTAATTAGTACAATACACCCTTTCTGTAATTTTTAAATTCTCTCAAAAAGGGTGAGACCTAGGTAATTTATGGAAGAGCTATTAAGTTGTGTCTAAGATCAAGAAACTTTCTATTCCCTCTTGGGTAAAAAGTGTAATAAATCTAAGTACCCTGGTTTCAGAGTTTCTCAGAAGGGGCACAGAAGAGGATGTCATCCATGTATTGTAAGAGTTTAGATAGAAGAATCATCCAAATGGATGAGGGCTATCTCTGTACCCTTGGAGAAACAGGTTACTAAGATTAACTGGGTATCCTAAACAAAGGGATCTTTAAATGAAAAAAGAAATTATGACTCAGAGTGGAAGGGTATGAAAAAAAAAAGTGTCTTTTAAATCTAAAACTGTAAACCATGCAGTATCTTCAGGAACCCGGTATAAAAGGATGCATGGATTATGCACTATAGTATGTGAAGACACTACTTCCTCATTTACCATTTAAAATTTTTTTTTTTTTTTTTTTTTTTTTTTGCGGCATCAGGGATCAAACTCGCGACCTCACACCTGCCAGACAGGTGCTTAAGCCACTGAGCCAAACTCCCAGCCCTGGGTTTTTGAGGTAGGGTCACACTATGTAGCTCAGGCTGGTCTTGCACTCATGTTATAGCCCAAGACAGCCTCGAACTCACAATGCTCCACCTACCTCAGCCTCCTGAGTGCTGCTATTAAAGGCGTGTGCTACCATGCCTGGCTTGCCAGGCTCAAAATTCTTGAAATAATCTCTGCCTTCTATTGGAATCTTGGCCTAGCCCCAGTGTCCTAAACGAGTGCACAGCAAACTGCTTAAATAAACGAGAGAGTGGCATGATTTTTAGGGCTTCAAGAAGGTCAAAACCCTCTTAAGGAATTCAAAATTCAGTGGGATTTGAGACAAAGAACTTCTCCAATATTTATTTGGTTTTCAAACAAAGGAAGGGGATACTGAGGCAAGTGCCTGAACTGAGCAGGACCTTGGGAGTCAGTTCAGAGACTTCTCTATCACAGACTGATCAGGCCTGCAACCTCCCAAATGAGTGGGCAGCAAAGGCTTAAATAAATAAGACAAGTGGTATGATTTTAGGGCTCCAGGAGAATCAAAATCCTCGAACAAAGTTGGGATTCTGGAGGCTGAAACAAAGAACTTCGCTGGGAGGTCTGTATTTGTTTAGTTTTCAAAGTAGGAACATATTAGAGAACCTGGGAAACTGAGCAGGACCTTGGAGTTGTGCAAGGATTATTCCAAGTAACAGACTAAGTTAATTTAGGAGAATTATCTTATGTTAATGTAGGAAAAATATCTCATGTTAATTTAGGAGAAGAATCTTATGAGAAAGTCTCCAGGTTGACTTTCACTACGAGGGTGAAATGCCTGCAGCTGCAGTCTTTATTTAGTTAATTGAAGTGGCAATCAGGAGCCCTCAGGTGTGACCTTATCTTGTCCTTTGATGCTTTATGGCATCAAAGGCCTCATCTGGGACCAATGATTCATGGAGTTTCACTTACTCGAGTCCACTGCCCGTCTCCAGACAGGAGGTTCTAGGCCTTGGGCAGACTCACAAATTAAGCATGGAAAGCCATTTGGTTAATTTTAAATCCTGTTCAGAACTTCATCACTTCTCCAAGTAGTAAATTTTGCAGTTAAGAGAACTATCTTATCTCTAAGATAGCACCTGAACTCTGTTCAACCCAGTCTCCAACAACCTGACACTGAGTTCTTGGAGACCCAAGGGCTATTCGAAGGCTTAAAAGGGTCCTGCACTTTTCAATTGTTGATTATAGGCTGTAACCCCTTTTTAGCCCCCAGTCTCAACAGATACTATATTTGCTGAGGAAAAGAAGTAGGATCTTTTAAAAGAATGATTCCAGGTGTTGCCTTATTGCCCATTTTATTTTTTCTGAGTAGTGCAGACTTTTGGATTAATGTTTGTCTCTATCAGGGGAAGAGAGAGCCCTAACCTTGGTGCATGTTAGTGATGGTGTTTAGAAGAGAAAAGAAATTGTATCCTAGCAGAGGGGGTGGGTTTTGGGCATAATTAGAAAGACATGAGAGAGTAGAAAATCGTTCCAAGTGTAGCTAAGGGGCTTTGAAAACTATCTGGCTGTAGGCTTTTTGGTTATACCTCGTATGGTCATACTGACTGAGGAAGGCAGGCTGGGGTGAGAGAGGATAACAGAGAATGAGGCTCCAGAGTCAAGGAGGAAACTAATCTCCTCCCCTCTTGGGATCAGCATTACCTGGGGCAGGTGGATGGAGATGACAGTTGGATTTATTGGAACCTCTGATGGGTGTTCTGGGACCCCTCAGTCTTGTTGCTGAAGCAATGGAAACGGAAGGATTTGATAAAGGTCTCTGGGGACAATTTGACTTTGAGTTATCTCTGCTACCCACTGGGCAGGAGGTGGGCAGCTTCTTGCCCTTTTGGTAGTGACCCTTAGCACAGTTTTTATGGAAGTGTCCTGGTTTTCACAGCACACACAGGCAGGTGAGTTGACTTTGGAGCTCTGGGAATCTGGCTGGACTCCCCAAGTTATGGTCACTAGGGCAGCTACGTTCTGAACTGATTTCTCTTCTCCTTGGTCTGTTCCTGGTCCTACATATAAAAAACCTCAGTGGCTATCTTGACCAGGGCATGTAAAGAACTGGTATTCAGACCAAACACCTTTTTTTTAAATAAATTCTTCCTTATACCTATCTGCGGCACATTCGACCATAAATTTTTCCCTGAAGATTATCTGTCCCACTGTACTGACTTTGAGAGCAAGCAGCAGCAGTGTCAAACACTTTTATATGGCTGACAGGGCCCCATTTTCTTATGTGAGGCATACTGCTTCCCCCCAAATCTGCTTTAACACCAGGGAAATGATAGGCATACGCTACCAAGTAAAAACAGTGCAAATCTCACTTCCCTCCTAATTGTCATCACAGTTAACAAAAGCATATTGTAAAGGGAGGAAAAGAGGAAAAGAGAAAAAACACTCCACAATTAGGGTCTGATTTCCTATCAATCCGGGAGGGACCTTCAAATCTGAAACAGCCAACTACGTAGAAACCATGTAAAACCTAGCTATGGGCTCCTGAAGTTCAAGAATGAAACCACAAACAAAGGCTGGAAGATAGAAGAGTGTTTATTGGAAGTAAGAAGAAAAATAGTTCCTGATTGAAAGGGATGCCAAGAGGATGGTTCTGAAATTTTTATGAATAAGCAGAACTGGGGAACTCACTGAACTGTCCCATGGTCACCTATCACAAGTGGATCCGTGGCTTAAAACTGACCAATGGCAATTCAGGCTCTCAAAACCAGTTACTCAGTGTGTAGAGTTTAAAGGAAACCAATTTTTTTAATTAAATGCTGAGGTTACTTGCACATTTTTAAAATACATAGTGATCATATTTGTAATGTATATTATAGGGAATTTGTACCTGTACATGATATTTCCTGATTGTTGCTTTTTCCCCATTTCCCTCCTTTCCTCTCCATTCGTTTCTATGAGGAGACAGGTTCTGAAAACAAGAGAGAAACAAAGTTTTGGCATGGGGGCGGCTACAGTCTCTTTAATGAAAGCCTCCATTATAATTCTCTCTGGCTTTCTCTTGGAGTCTTTTCTTTACAAAGAGCAGAAGTGATCATGGGAAGGGCAAAGTACAAAGAGGTGAAAACTTAATTGCTTAACAATCCCAGTGACCAGGCCTGGCCTTCAGGTTTACCATTCCTTCGGATACTTCATAGCGAAGCGTCTAGCGTTGTCCCAGCAGCATTCCACTGAGACTCAAGGTCTAATACTTTTGTAAGATGTTCTCCAGAACAAACAATCATATGGCCTAGTAGAGCACAAAGTCCCTGGGGGAACCTCTGGTTGAACTAGTTTAAATTAATCTATGACCCACGCCTTTCAACTCCTCTCCCCCTCCTTATTTACATAGCTTTTGTTTTCATTTTATGCTTCTTTTTCACATTTTTTCTCTTTCTTCCTTCTTTCCCCCTTCCTCCCTGCCTTTGCTCCCCCTCCCATTTGAACATTTCCTTCTTATTTCACAATATCTATTACACATTTTGATATTTATTTAAACTTTCAGTTTCTTACACCAAGGAAACTATGCAATATTTACACATCTGTCCAATTTATTTTGCTTAAGAGTATACACATAAAGGAAACCAATTTTAAAAGAAAGCTGGTTATGTGATATATTAAAGTTTTTTTTCTTCCAACTTGGCCCTGAGTGTAGGAGGGGTTCATTCCACTTCACCTGGGGGACTCCTCTCCTGGTCCAAGTCCTGCTATTATTTTAATTCTTCTCACTGCAGCTGATTGGCTGGTGCTAGGTCAGGCCCTTTCTCTTGCTAGCTGACAATTTATAAGCTAACTAAACTGCCTTTTATAAAAGACACCTGTTTTCTAAGGTTGGTGAAGATATTCAATGAATTTAATGGAACCAACCCCTCACTTAAAACACCCTGGCAAATGGAAAACGGATGATTAACATTAGCTATCCTAGTCCTGCATATTTTCCGGAATTCTTTCCAACATTTTCGGAATTGTCTTTGCCCCAGCTTCCCTGGGCCTGTTTCCCACAAGCTCTCTTCCGGTCTCGCCCTTGCTGGGGTTTCCCTGTCTGGTCTGCGCAGTCGCGGCCCGCCTGACAAAGGGCGCGCAGGAGAGCAGCTCAGAGGGTTGATTCGGGATTTCAGGGATCAAGTATTTTCAGACAGCATTTGGTAACTTCTTCTTTCATCTTCTTTTCACAATACTATTTTTCACTTTAGGGGAAAAGACAAACAGGAAATTCAAGACTTTCAAATCCCAAAAGGAGTAATGTGATTATTCATCTCAACTCACTAAATAATAGTCCGCTTGTGCCAGAAAAATAATTCATCAGCTAATGACATTTTCCTCACATATATATACACTGAAAATAATGATAGCTAAGATTTATGGGCTTACTATGTAGAGACCGTTTAACATCTTTATACTGATTTCATTGACTCCTTCACAGTGGCCCTAGGAGGAGGTTACCTTTTCCCTTTTACACTGTGGAACAGAGTCTAAGTGACCTACCTAAAGCTACACAGTCACCAGCAAAGCTCGACTTTCATGCTGGCAGACTGAGCGTTTACACTAACGAGTAGCTTGACTAATGTCAACTCTGCTACTTTGGGTCATGAAATCTCCAGGTTTGTTCATTTTTACGCTGACTTTCCTTTGCCCACTTGTGACTATTGGAGGATGCATGACCATGAGCGTTTCCAGCTGCTGCTTGGTGGCTCCCAGACCCATAGGAGGACATTTGCTGCCAATTTAGAAAGGAAGAGAACAATAGTGAGAGTTGAAAGGGAGCAAGTTTTCCGCTTTAGATGAAAAGTGGGAAAAGAATATGAGGCAAAGGTGGAAATTTTCAATGTGCACTATATGTGCTCAACTCTTGGGATTAAACTTTGGTTAAAGGAAGTCATTAACTTGCTACATTTCTGATTTGTTTGTAATTCCAATTCTAAAAACATATGTTCCACGAAAAAAAGTTATTCACCATTGAATACTATGTACTAGACACAATTTGAACCGTTGGCTTTCTTTCCCTCCCACCCCTCTTTTTAAATTTTTGCAATAGATCAGTTCAGGCCACATGAATTTTGAAATACCCTCCTTGTGCTTATTTCTCACATTCCCTCATTTAATCAAGTTTTTGAGAGATTGCTCTGTGCTAGGCATTATGACACAAGAATGCTATTTTGATTCTTGTTTCCCAGATACTTTATTCCTAGAAGATACGTAGGGCAGACAACAAGTCACTAAGGGAATATCTTAATCTCAAATGATGGTAAGTGCTAAAAGGAAGAAAATGAAGCTGAAAGAATATGACAAGAAGAACTCACTTTTGATGATGTTGTTGAGAAGAATATTTATAAGTAAATGGCATTTTTGAGGTAATCCTGTGGGGTGCAGAGAATTAGGGGACCAGGTAGAGTAGGGAAGAACAAAGATCCAGGGTAACACCACGCAAAACCATGCAGAGAATGGCTCGCTGTGTTTGAAGAACTGTGAAAAAGTAATACGACTGGAGTAAAGTAAAAGAGGGAAGGTATTTGTGAGAGGGGAGTAGAAATGCATGTGGGGGTTGTGTTGGCTGATGGAGTCTGTTTGGAAGAACCACTTCATTAGCGTAGCAACTGACTTAAACCTTGAAAAAAGATGTTTTGATACATTCAGGATTCAGCTATGGATATCTATCTTTAAATATCAAGTAAGGATGTGTGTCTGAGTTAATATGTATGGGACAAACCCAGTGCATTAAGGAAGTTTCTTTTAGAAATATATTTATCTAATATGAGATTCAAAATTAAATGAACTAATTCATGTTGTCATAAAGCTAAAAAAAATCTGTACTACTTGATACGTAATAGCTACCCATGTTTGCTTCATATATCAAGTAATGAGAAAAACAGTCAATAAGAAATGAAGGGATGAAAAGAAATTCAAAATCCTAGTGTTTGTCAGGAACAGAACATGGCATTGTTCATCACGAAAGGGTATTCTTTAATTTGGCTTTGTCGGTTAATTTTATCCAATACAAGGTAAATAAACATCAAACTGTTTTATTAATGAAATACAAATTCAGAGGTGCAAAAGTTGAAACTGAGATGTTAGAAATAACACATTGTCGTAAATGACACATTGATGGTTTTTAACACTTCTGAAAGAGTCCACACAGAGTAAAATTCTATAGTTTTTCCATGCATGTCATTGCTATTACTCAAAAATCTAATGCCTGATGTCATCTGAAAACAAATAAATTAGAAAATGCTCTTATGAAAAGTAGAAGACAGCCTTTATTTCTTGAAACAAACATAGCTCAGGGGCAGAAAACAACGTTAGAATTCCTGGCCTTTACAACCACTTCAGTAATCATATTATGTATACCGAGCTCTCTTCTTCCCGAAAGCTTTCCTCGTGGCAGAATATAAGTGACTCATAACTCAATGGCTACGGCTGCGTACTGCACTTAAACCTCATGATCTCATTCTTAGCTTTTTAAAGTAGATTCTGGGCTAATTCATCAACTGCTTTCTGTACTCAAAGAATTTGCAGTACTTTAAAATCAGTATTTGCAAAAACATGCATTGATCCAGAATATAAGTCAAGCTTCTTAGTCGGGGCATCAAATTCATCACAAACCAAATTCTTTTTCATTGTCAGGACTTATCTGTGGTTTGATTCAACAGGAGCTGTCAGCTGGGGGCAACCCTTATTCCTTTAGAACAAACCAATAAAATGCAGACCACTAGTGAAGAGTTTCTAAACAAATTTCATGTAAAATTGCAAGCCAAAACCAGCTTGTAACAGCAAAATAAAGCATCAGAAAGTAGTCAATCATTATATCAAATTAAAGTAGCCCAAAATGGCCATGTTCAGAATTTGAAGTGGAAAATAGATGAAGCTGACCAAAGCTTCTGCTCTTGTCTCAGATTCATGTTATTTCAGACAACAGAAGCAAATTTAAAATTGTTTTCTCCAGTCTATACTTCCAAGCATTGAAAATGTTGCATACCTTCATGAAACTTAAAAAATACTACTTTATTATTGTGTGCAAACATGCTTGTGTATATGTATGTGTGCTTGTATGTAAAGTGTCAGTTACAACCAAAACATTTTAGGTAGGAAAAATTTTTCGGCATTGTCTGATGCTTCAGTTTAAATTCATAGAAATTCCCCAAAGGTACTGTTTCAATCCTTTTTTTAATGTGCTTTATCTGAATCCCTACAGATCTTCATAAACAATGAATGGCACGATTCAGTGAGTGGCAAGAAATTTCCCGTCATTAATCCTGCAACCGAAGAGGTGATCTGTAAGGTAGAAGAAGGGGACAAGGTGAGTTTCTGAACACCAGCTCTGTTTTATGCCGGGTTCCTCTGGTTCTCATGGTTCTTGAGCTACAAAATCCCTTTGAAAAGTCAACGAATACCTTGAAAACGTGGCCCCTAAGATAGTCTTGGTTCGAGAAGGGCACTCGGTCATCACATAACAATGATGACTGTTCCACTCAGGTGTTGTCACTATTGCTCTTCATAGAGTTTTCCTTGCATTTCAATTGAATAGTGTGTGATGCATTTATGATAAAAACAGGTTCTATAACACAGGGTTAATCACAGGTTTGAAAGAGGAGAAAAATCCTTTATATAAAATAGTTCTTTCTAACTTGACTGAAAGTTATAAATGAAACATTTATAACTCATGTATGATTTTTGGACACTATTTTAGATAATACATTATCAAGTTATTAAAATTCTTTAAATTAATATTAATGAATTCCTTTAAAAATGCAGGTTGCATAACTAGTTAAAAGTATAGCTACATTCTACCTAAATAGTAAGAAAACACAAATTATTTAGACAATTTTTCTTCATTTTAAGTGCTGCATTAAATTAATACTCATACATATAACTTTAAGGGGAAGATAAAATTTTTAGCTGTATTTATAAATGGTGATAAATAACAGAGTAGAAAGGTGAAATACTTCCTCAAGATCATATTGCTAATAAGATCTTGAAAAGTGCCAGACACCTAAAGCCTCAGTCATTATGGGGTTTTATACTTCTTTCAAGCCTTCTCAAATCTTCTCACAGTGAATTGCTCTTTCCTGTGTGATTATGGAACATTGTATTTGCCTACAACTCTTGTGTTACAAGTATATAGGTACTGGTTCTTGTAATTTGCCTAGTCACAGTAAACCTAATATTCTGGAACTGACTCTTTAGATAATGAGCCAAAAGTTTCAGGAACTGAATGTATGAGTGGAATGAAACTAAGAATGGGCTTTCAGTAGTATCACAAAGAAAGGAGGAAGGGGAGCACAAGTGGAGTTTATAGAACAAAGCTCAGATGTGGGAGGTTACCAGTTTCACTTCAGTGGCTCTTTTAGTCTGTATTGACTAATCCTGAAAACTGCTTCTAATACTACAGCATGAACTAACAAATAATTGATGGAGATAAAAGTAAAGTGCCATGAGAGTAAATGTTTACAACAAGGTTAAAAGTAAAATTTGTCTGGTCATTATTTTCTTCCTCTATGAATAAATTAATACAGAAATTTCTGATCTGGGAGCTAAAGAAATGTTCAGAACTTCCCTATCAGGGTTTAGGAGGAATTTGATAGCTTATCCTCATTCAAATTGTTTGCATACACTCAGATCATGGGTCTTTACCTAAAAAAAAAAATCCAAAGTCTTAAGCAGTAATGTTACTGCTGGTAGCAAATTTGAGTTAAAGTACCAAATTGTTTTCTGGTTAATTAAAAAAATTATACCCCTGAAGATGTTGGTCCTGGAATAAAACTGCTAACCTTGAAGTAAAAAAAAGATATATAGAAAGAAAAAGAAACAAACAACCAAAAACATTTTATGTCTAATATCTTAGAGTAATATAAAAACTTTTTCATACCATGAAATCAGATAAAATATCACTTATGATATTGTTGTGGGAAAGTTCCCAAGCCAAGCCAAGCCAAACCAAACCAAACCAAAACAAAACAAAGACTCTTTGCACCAAGGAGATAAGATGGCAGCATTTAATCTTTACACCAGTGGACTGTTGGAATCCACGCCAGTGGAGAGTTGCAGGGATAATTCCTCCCTAGCAATAGCCCCGAATCCAGAAAGAGTTTAGTCTATATGGAATTAGCAGTGGGAGGTACAAAACAAGTGACCAAATGTGACATGATTGGTTACATACACTGAATCATATATTGACAGACAGGCTAGTCTTGAAACAATAGAAGCACTCCAGGAACCAGGGGAGGGGGCTCTGACAGAATGCCTATACTTGAGGGCATTACCATAATATAGGAATTGTTCTGCAGAGAGAGAGAGAGAGACTTGACTGAATGAAAGTGGTTAAGGACATTACCATAATATAGGAGTTATTCTAGAGAGAGACTTGACTGAATGAGCACAGGTCAGCCCAAGGTGCCTTAAGGTATAGGCAATCACTCTGACATTGTCAGGGTCAACTGAATTTATGAAAGACAGCAGAACAGCAACTTGGTCAGTCTTCCAATTAATCATGAAATATCTATAAGTTTGTTATTTTGTCCCAACAATGTAAATGTCATTAAAGTTATCGAAAGGTAACATGATGGGTTTAAATGATAGCTAACCAAATTATGAAACATTTATTAGCTTCTTATTGTAGGCCCAGAATTAAAAAGAAATGTAGCTCATAATAAAGACAGTAGTAAATATTCATTGCAAAGGAGACATTATTAGAATAACTCCACAGAGCTACAAGAAATACATTTGAGTCACATTTTGGTTCTACTCTGCTGGATTTCGTGTTCATGGGGTCTGCTCTCCTGTGAAACAAGATCCATGAAAATTATCGCAGTAACTTGGGGCTCTGAAGAACGTGCCTTGAGCTCAGTAGGCTCCTAACGAGTACCTCTCATCGAACTAGATTAGTCCAGTGAGGATTCAGTAATAGTAGCAAAATATTTGAGGCCTAAAAATGCATAGGATTATGAAAATGAAGGATTGTGCCAGGAGAACTTACTTGACAAGGAGCATCCCAGGGGCGATAAAGAGCTGGGTCAGAGGGCATTTCCAGGCTCAAAAATATGGACCTGAAGAGTTAGGCCTTGGAACTGTGAGTAAAAAGGAACAGTTACAATGCTGGGCTTGGAGGCACATGCCTGTAATCTCAGCATTCCTGAGGCTGAGGCAGGAGGATCCCTTAGTGTTCAAGGAAAGCCTGTATGACAAAGTGAGTTCAAGGTCAGCCTGAACTGCATAGTGAGAACCTGTCTAAAAAAAAAAAAAAAAAAAAAAAAAAAAAGGGAGGGGGGGAAACAGTTACAAACATTAAAAAAGAAATTGACAAGTTAGAATTATATGGAAAAGACTAACCTGGTAGCAACAGGCAACACAGGAAGGGCAGGCTGTCAGCAATATAAAATAATAAAAGATGCAGGTATAGGACATTACTGAAGATATATTACAATAAATCAGAATTGCTGAGAGTTGCAGTACTTTAATATTACTTTGATATCTAGGATTACAATAACAATTGTAGCTATCCAGAAATATTTAACATAATGTCTCTCACATAGAAAATGGCTATCACAGGTTACCTCATTCAATCCGCAACACAACCCTGTGAGGTCACCTACCTTCAATTTACAGAAAAAAAACACCAGAACTTAAAAATGTGGCACAACATGCACCTTAGCACACAGTAGACCCTCTGTGTGCACAGATTCCTCCTTTGCAGAATCAGCCAACCACGGCGATGCTGTCGCTGACACCAGTTATGGAGTCAGGCCTAGCAGCAATGGGTCTATTGTACTGAATGTGTGCAGACGTTTTTCTTATCCTTATTCTCTAAACAATATAGCATAATAGCTACTCACACAGCATGTATATTGTAGTAGATATTACAGTAATCTAGAGATATTTTAAAGTACATGTGAAAATGTACATATGTTACGTGAAAATACTGTTTGTATTTAAATAAAAGACTTCCGCATCTGTGGATTTAGGTGAACTGTATGATGGTCCATGGAACCAATTGCTCTTGAATATAGAGGAATAAATGTTATTCATGATATCTAAGATGGTGAGATGATGATTTGGATGTAAGCCCCTCCCATGTGACTGAGTATTTCAAAAGACAGTGTCTTCAATACAGTACTCTATCATTAGCAGACTGATAAGAAGAATGCTATAAGGTGCATTGTGTATGAAAATCTTTATATGGATGGATGGATGGATGGATAGATGGAGCAACTGATCAATATGGGTGGGTGGGTGCCTCAAAAATTACCAAATAAAGAGGAATTTGAATATAAATCTGATCTTGTTCCAAAGCTGTAAGTTAACTACTGTGACTCTAATTATCTTCCTATGCACGTAAATATAACATATATGAGAAAGGTAGATACCATTCAAAAGACACAACCACAAGAATATCTTTATTTTTAGCAGCATTCTCTAAAGATGTGTTTTTCACATGACAGAGTAATTATCTCAAAGCCAGTTCCTCCTTTTCTTCTTGGATGTTCAGGACACATCTGAGAGCCCATATTTGACTAAGACCAGTGGCAGAGCAATGAGCAGAAGGACTGAAATGAAAGCTGTGTCCCACAGATCTGTTTAAACACAGAGCTGCATATATTTCATAAGCCATGGTATTCACAGATCATGCTGGCAATCGCAGAGTCTTGTGATTTGCTTCTCTGTTTTTTTCCTAAACATGCTCTATGATTTTAATTGGAAAAGGATGGAATTTATGATAAAAGCAATGTGAAAGCATAAATGATATGATTAATTGCTCAAAATATGCACGATATGTGATTTTCTCAGCATGGCAAGCAATAAAGTCATATATTGTATCGTATATATTCATCATTCTTCTAGCTTTTACAGTGAGATACACAAGCAAGATGAAGGACAGTGAAAGAAACTTTGCTTGTATGCAATGTGACTCAATTAGAACACATTATACTTCTAAAAAAAATACTCCCTTACTCCACATTACCTTAGTTTGATTATAAATACAGATGATCCATAATTTGTCCAAGATCAACTTCCAGTTTTTAACTTTAGTAAGATGCAAGTGCAATCCACATTCAGGAGAAACAATACTTTGAATTTTAAATTCTGATTTTTTTCCCCAAGTCTGGCAATACTAAGCAGAACAATATTCTCCTGCAACACAGAGCAGCAGCAGCAAACCACAGCTCCCAGTTAGCTACACAATCCATTGGTGTACTGCTGATACTACACAATATTAAACCAAGTGAGATATTCAACATTTTACTATAGCAACATCTTTAAGAATACTGAGTACACTTAAGGCAGGCTAGGCTAAACCATGACATTCTTTACACCAGGTATTACATATATTTTGACTTACAGGATTTCAACTTACCTATGTTTATGGAGATGCAACGTTCTCAAAAATCAAGGAACATCTGTATTTAAACATGTTTTTGTTTCTCTGCACTTAATTTTTAGACTTCTAAATTGGAAGCTTCTTCATTGAATGCAGTCAAACTTGGGGACATATTATTTGAGGTCCATGACTCTCCAAAACAGATCTTTCAGCATTAAATAAGATTCAGCTTAATTGTGAGCAACTTGAAAAGAGTCATTTCATTTTATTCATCCTAATTCTCAATGGGAATTACACCTTCTGCCAAAAGTTGCAACCTACTTGCCTGAGGTGTTGTCCTAACATGTGGAGTTCACACAGTAGTCAGTCTGATGCAGAAAAATTAGGGCAAGAGGAATATTGGAATTTAATGTATTCACAGTTGATTTGTGGGGAAATAAAATAGTAATGTAAGAATGGTGATTCTTATTATAGGTATATTTTGTAGGACAT
The DNA here is from genome assembly GCA_004363535.1 of Dasyprocta punctata. NCBI lineage: Eukaryota > Metazoa > Chordata > Mammalia > Rodentia > Dasyproctidae > Dasyprocta > Dasyprocta punctata. Next base: position 26,348 of record RJWM01017772.1, on the reverse strand, counting down.
AAGAAGGGGTCTGCACAAGGTTCCATTGGGAACTGGAAACCAGAGTACTAGGAAAGAGTGAGTGAAGTATACCTGATTTAGAAAATAACAAAAAATCTTAAGGAAAGGCAATTTGAGAGCAGGATGTGAGGCAAGTTACCAAAGAGCAAGAAATGTGATGAAGAGTATGAGATCCAAGGTTAGATAGGCTTCAGTAAAATTCAGTTCATCCACTTTTAGTTATTCACTTTGAGCAAGTCTCCTTCCTCTCCTCTCCTGTTTCTTCATCTGTTAAAAGGAGAACATATTGGTCCCATGATATTGTTGAGAATCAAATGAATTAACATATGTCAAATTATTGAACAGCTCCCAAAATATGGTAAACACTGAAATGAGAACAACTAGTAAAATACGGTTAACATTCATATAATAGGAAATCAAGCTTGTGTCAGGAGTGAGGAGTTCACTGTTCTAAAGATTATTCAGCAGGTGTCAGTCCAACCTACCATAGGGGAAGGTGTAGACTGTGCTTGCCTTGGAGGTCATGGAGACACAGCATCTGATTATGAGTAGCTACAGCCTGTTTTAAAGGGTTTTTGCCATTGGAATTGTTCTGCCAGCATTGAGCGCATTGAATTGAATTCCCCTGACTTACAGGCAGATGTTGACAAAGCAGTGCGAGCCGCAAGACAAGCCTTTCAGATTGGCTCTCCATGGCGAACTATGGACGCTTCAGAGAGGGGCCGCCTCCTACACAAGCTGGCTGACTTACTTGAAAGAGATCGCCTGCTCCTGGCAGTGAGTATAACCGAGCTGGATGCATGGGGAGAGCTCGAGGAAGCCGGCACTGTTCCAACTGGCAGCATGACTGCTTTCAGTGAGCACTACGTGCACTCCATGGAAAAAGAAAGGAAAAGACTTAGTGTCCATCAAACCTGTAAGACTTTAGCCCTGGGGTTATTCTCAAGTAGTCATCTGCTCGCAGGTTCTAGGTGATGTTACCTTCTGCTCCAATAACTAAATCTACAGGCTAAGCTTTGGCAATTCCTCAGTGAAGTCAAATTAAAGAAATATTTTTCCTTTACTCTAGACTTTCAACAAATTTTTTTCAAACTAGTATACAGTGTGAATCTTCTAGAATATTGTACTAAGTTTGTCAAACTTACTTGACCTTGAAATTTTGCTGAGATTCTTATTTGACTTGATGAAGATATCCAAACTATTTCACTGAACTAAATCTTATTTCACCTGAGGTCCATAATTGAAATTTCTGGTGAACAAAATTCATGAATAAAAGATCCAGATGTTATGCTTATATAAATAAATTATATTCACATGGACTCCAAAAATTAAAATGATTTTTTTTGAGACAGGGTCTTGATGCCGTTGAATCACTATGTAGTTCAGGTTGGCCATGAACTTGTGGTGATCCTCCTCCCTAAGTCACTAGAGTGCCAAAAAAAGATCATTGAAACATTATTAAAAATCACTAAGGCTAACTTATCTCCATGGTGAAATCTTATTGTAGTTCCAACCTGATACAGAGACGTCATAGTGTTCTCACAGCAGGATATATCAAATTGTGACCAACTCTTCGAATGTTGGTTGGCAGAAAACCCTCTGAATGAGATGCAATGAGCACTCTGGCTTAGCAACAGTTATCTCACGCCCGCTTTACCTAGATCGGGCAATAGGATCCTCTACATATGCTATCATAACTCAACTTGAGCTTCTCATTTTTGAAGAGAAAATTAATCAAGATAATTTAAAGTTTATTCTTTATTCAAAATTCCTTAGAGCATTTTCAACATATTGGCCATATGTATGATAATCTAAAATTTTTGTAGAATTTTAAATTTAGGAATTGATCTATTTTTCAGACGATGGAGGCAACCAATGCTGGAAAATTATTTTCCACCACATATCTGATGGAAATAACTGGCTGTATAAATACACTACGCTACAGTGCAGGCTGGGCCGACAAGATCCAGGGCCGCACCATACCCAGTGGTGAGCAGCTTTGGGGGCCCTTCAGGGTGGGGTCGGGAATGTGGCACTGACTGTAGAGCTGAATAACTTCAAAATGCTCCCTCGTGGACATGCCAGCCAAATGAAGCAAAATGATTGTCAACCGATGTTAAGGGAAATACAGTTCTAACCTAGGACATTCTGTGATGACTCAGCAAATGGCCTTTAAGGTTGTTTCCACATGATAAGGCAGAACACCAAGGATATGTTAGAAACTGTTGAAATAGGAACATTCTTACGATTACAGTTACTGATTTGAGGTGACTCTCTAAGGGTCCAAACTTTTGATAGCTGGCCTCAGACATTAACTGTTTGGATTCCATTCCCATCATGAGACTTATGCCCTTGCATTGTGTAATTATTGAAACCTTCTGGCTGCTCCACTGTGGGCCAGCCATGGTCATCTGTGCCTGCTCAAACTCAGTACAGTTAGATCATAATAATTAAACAAAACAGTTCATTCTGCTTTGTTTCAAATATCTTAAAAACAATGTGAGGTCAGGTTCATAGCATGATGTAAGAATCTGTGCATATAAATGTGCATGTAGGTGTTACTTCAGTGGTATATGGACTCACAAAATACAAAAATGAAGGATATGTCCTATGGAAAACATCAGTGGGAGAAATGCTAAGGGCAAAATTTAACTCATACAAGTGTGTTAACTTGAGGAATAAAGCACAGTTGCAGAAGTGGCCCTGATGTGGATTTCTAATCTACTTGGAGTGTGTGCTGGGTTACAAGTGATAGAAAGTGAAAAGAGGAGAATGAGACCACAGTAGTGCCAAGAACTGTGGCTTTTTTAGTGACTGTCTTCCTTTGCCCTCAGACTCCGTGGGAAAAGCCATTTAAGGTCCATGTGGGCCTGGAGAAAGACAGGCCTTGCTCTAACAGCAACGGGGCGCCCGTGGGGACTGAAATGGGACCAAACACACAGAGCTGTGATGCTCCCAGGGTGCCCACATCAAGTGCTGAAGCACGTTAGTCAGTCAGCTCCAGGCAGGAAAGAGTTGTGCTTCACATCAGCCATGTTTCACATGGATTATGAACTTGCTTTTACTTTAGCAAGCACAGGAAAACAATGTTTCGGAGCAAATCAATGAAAAAGCTTATTCCTTCTAGCAAGATAGTTTGAGTTTTACTATTTTAAACATTAAATTACTTTTTTCAAAAGGACTAATTTATCAGTAAGCTTTGAGCCACTGAAAACACATTTGAACATGGTTCTTCTTTCAGCTAGCTACGACCCTTTCTCCTTTCTCTTTCTGTCCTGTAAAATTGTGAGAATAAAAATGTAGAAAACATTTCTCCTTGATGATGAACAACAGAATTAATTGTCTTCCAGATACTTCCTGATTTTTCATCACTGCCTTCATTTAACTCAGTTTTATGGTGCCTGTCATTCCTGATCATTATTTGAGGGGTTAAATCTCTGTTTTGTAAGTTATTCAAAATATGCCTTTTTTTTCATTTCTTTACTTACTGTTTTCATCTTCCTCTTACATCAATTCCAAACCTCTACCCTTCAAAACTCAAGTATATTAGTTCTCCATAGAGCTGGGTGTGTGTTTTATTTTCCAGATGGAGACTTCTTCACTTACACAAGACGTGAACCTGTCGGAGTGTGTGGCCAGATCATTCCTGTAAGTTGCTCTTCTATATAACTGTTTTTAAAAGCCTAATTTAACATAAGATTATTTAATTTGGCAACAAAATTTCTCTAACACAAGTGGATGCTTGCTTACTGGTTAAATGTGTTGTAAATTTCAACATGTAGGATTTGTTGATGGTAGGTTTCCTATGACTGAATTTCTGGGATATAATTAGGAAATAACCAGAATCTGTCTATACCCTGATGTATCTCTTGAGTGTGTTTCAATATTCCTGCATCACAAAACCTTAACCTTTTACTCTATGAGTTGTTTTTAAAAACTTGTATTATGAACTTCTACTAAAAGCTGCGCTTTGTAAGTATGAGACAGAGAGAGGACCCTGGACTCTCCTGCTGTGGGACAGCCCTTTCATGGAACGTGCCTCCAGCTGTCCAACACCCTGCCTCCTCAGAGACTTCTCATCAGAGACAGCAGCACCAGTAAAGGTGTTCAATTCCTGACAGGCATTTCTGTTTTTCTATTGGTACCTGTTGGCAGTACATAATGATGACCTGCCTTGTGATAAGCAGGTGCATACACATAACACATCTTTTTTCTTTTTAATCCCCTACTGCTCCTCTCCCTCTGCAGATGCCTCCATCTCTTGGTCTCCTTCCCTTTTGCAAAAGGTTTATTTTCTTTAATCTGCCTTTCTTTTCTCTTTAATTTATTTCAATCTTGGGTTTCACAAGTAAGGGAAGCCATGAAATAGTTAAGCTTGTGTGTCTGATTTACTTCACTTACTACTATTTTCGCAAGGTGCAACCATTTTCCTTCATATGACTCACATGCATCTATATTTATGTCAGAGTACTAGTCTGTTATATCGAAATACCACATGTTCTTTACTCAGTCATCTGCTGATGTACAAATAGGCCATTTCTAGCATTTAGATGAGCTGTGCTGCTATCAACATATAAATGCCCGTGTCCATATAATAAGATGTAAATCTTTCAGGAAGATACTTTGAATGGGAATAGTTGGGTGAAACAGAATTTCTGTTTTTACCGTTTTGAGGAATTTCCATACTGATTTCTATAGTGGTTATTCTAGTTCACTTTCCCACCAAAAATTTGGAGGGACTCAATTTTCCACACAGCTTTACCAGTATTTATTGTTATTCAATTTGTTGATGACAGCCATTTTTTCTGGAATGAGATGGATTCTCAGTGTTGTTTGAAACCATTTGCCTTTCTCAAATGGCAAGAAAACTTGAACATTTTTTCATACATTTATTGGTCACTTGTACTTCTGAAAAGTGTCTATTCTCTTTCGTTGCCCAGTTTTTGAGTTGGTCTTTTCTATTAGTGGATCTTTCTCTTTTTTTTAACTTCTTTATATATGCTGGATATTAGTCCCCTGGAAAGAGGACAGCCTTTTTTTCCCATTGTGTAAACTGTCTTTTCACTCCGTTGATTGTTTCCTTTGCTGGCAAAATGTTTTTAATTAGATTCAATTCCATTTTTTTAATCCTATTTCTTGTGCAATCGGCATTTCTTATCAGAAAATCAATGCCTATGACTGTAAGAGTTTTACCTATTTTTTCTTTCAACAGATTGTTTCTTTTTTAATATTCTGTGATCCATTTTGATTTTAGTTTATTACATGGTGATAGCTATGTGTGTAGATTCAATCTTCTCCATGTGTATAATCAGTTTTCCCAAGATCATTTTTTTAAGAAGCTACCTTTCCTTCAGCATATGTTTTTGAGTCTGTTGTCACAAATCAGATAAATCCCTGCACTTGGGAGACTGAAGGATCCTTGCAAGTTCAAGACCATCCTGGACTACAAAGTGAGCTCAGGGTCAGCCCAAACTACATAACAAGACCTTGTCTCAGAAAGCAACACACACACACACACACACACACACACAAGATCTGATACCTGAATGTGGTTGCTATTGTTTCTGCATTCTCTATTCTGTTTCATTGATCCAAATTTCTGCTTTCATGGCAGTGCCATGCTGTTTTTATCACTGTAGTTTTGTAACAAATTGTGAAGCATCTGAGAACTATGATGACTTCTGCTTTACTCTTGTTGCCCAGGATTATTTTTGCTATTTTGGGTCTCTTGTAGTTCCACATGAGTTTTATGATTATTTTCTCTAGTTCTGTGAAGAATGCTGTTAGTATTTTCATTGAGATTTAAAACTTAAATGAAATAGCAAATTTAAGTGAAATAGAGGCATTTGAATCATGAATAGAACACATTGGACCTTTAGCTAGGAGGCTCTAATACTTTAAATACCTCTTTGAGAAAATGGCATTTCTAAGTAAAATTAAGGTTTCCATTTAAGCCCAACAAAAAGGATACTGTCTAAACATAGCAAAAATACTTGAAAAGTCCAACTAAAAAGATGTTGAAGTGTTTTGAAGTTCTTAAGTGAGAATGTGATGATGGTTTGTTTTTTGTTTCAATGAGTTTGAAGTGTAAACATTTAACATTTTTAATGGCACTGTTCATTCATTGAAACTCAACATAATTCATTAAAGCCACAAAAGCTAAATGCCGATGATACCTAGTAGGACAAGCTTCTGCAGGAGAGGACATTATCAGCACTTAAAGAGAACAAAGAACTTGTCTGGGTTCACAGGGCTACTCAGGCTGCCCCGAGACCTTAGCCCAAGCACTCTCCCTCTGCACCTTCACATCTTTTTCTTTAACAAGATTGTTAGTCCTGGACTGGAGTGGGCGCTTAGCAGGGGTCCAGGACACCCTTAGGAAGCCGGTACCCAACACCAAAAAAAAAAAAAGTATTTGTCCCATAAATAACTAATATCTTTGAATAAATAAAATAAATGATCTATAGGGAGAAGATATTAAGCACTCTTTAAAATCAAGTGCTGTTATTTTAAATTCTAATACTACCTGGAGAAAAATTGCTCCTTGATTTTTGATACCAGCAAGCACTCTAGTGACTTTTTTTCCTGGTAGAATAAGAACTCAGAATAACAGCACTTGCTTATATTTGGAGGTTCTCTCCTTCTATTTTCTTTAGTTAAAGTATTGTCATTTCCTCATTCCTCCTGGCCAATATCTTCAGTAGAACACACTGGACGCCTGTCCAAACTGCAGCAGTCATTATTTACCAACCACAGGGTAGGGGGAGATGTGTAAGGCCAAAGTACCTGTGAGCAAACAAATCTGCATTGTGGACTATTGCTTTCCAGTGGAACTTCCCCTTGATTACCCTGGTGTGGAAGATAGGGCCCGCCCTCAGCTGTGGAAACACAGTGGTTCTCAAACCTGCAGAGCAAACTCCCCTCACTGCGCTTCACGTGGCGTCCTTGATTAAAGAGGTAAGCCTCCTGGGTCAAAGCTTACATGAGACTCCAAGAGCCCCAGTTGCATCGGGAAGCCCTGATTTAGTGCTACTGTCAGCTGCATTCCTCCCAAAGGCTCTGTCCAGTGGGGAGGGTGCCCTGAGCAGCGATGCTAGCTGGGATTTCTGGCAGTCAGTGTGCATGAGTCTCCCCACACATGCAGCCCAGAACTCAGACCAGAAGCCTGGAGTCAGTCACCTGCTGACTGATCATTTTCCTGCTTTTGTCCCACTCTCATGAACACAAACTCATGTTGAAATTAACAGAGAATACTTTCAATGCTGGAAGATCATGCTAGTTTCTAACTATGACTAATGGCCCAGGAGTTTCTGCAAAGATGTTTTAATTTAAACTAATTTTTAGTTTTAATCCATGAAGGTTGGAGTTCACTGTGCCAATATATTTCTTTGGTAATACTGGGCCATATTCTTTCTAAAACACATTCCTTTGAATGAATATTTTTATATTCACTTTTCTATTATGCTTTCTTCTACCTTTTCTTTTTTAAAGGTAGCAAAGAACATGTAAAACTTACTTTCATCAACTATCCTAATTGTGTGAATAATATTTTTTAAAACACTCATTACCCTTTATCCTTCATATCTTACCAAAACTTAAGACCATTATTAATCATTGACAACTTATCATTTAGGAAATCAATACTTGAACCTTAAAAAATGTTCTTCATTTCAAAATAAGTATACATAAAAAGATGCGAAAATGAAGCACTATGATGTAAATGACATGCAGTTTCAACATGCTCAGCTCAGTGGCAACATTATCTCCTTTGTGAATTCTTTAACAGGGGTTGACGCCAGTTTGTGAAGGTTCCCCCTGAACAGCATGACCTTGCTTACCTATTACCTATTAACTACTGTCATTGTGCGTTTTGCAACCCAGCTCCTAAACCTTAAGCAATCAACAGCTAGAGAACTAAAAATATAAGGTTGTTTAGTTTTTCACTGGTGGTGATGGGGATAATAAACACATTGCTTTCCTACTGTGTCAACATTTCACCACACACTCTGAGGTCCGCTATCTCCTTCAGTTACCGTAAGGGAATTTTAGATGGCCCTCATTAGACCAGGGACCCATAAAATTCAGACTTACCCTGGGAAGGAAGCAGAGCTGAATCTTGCCTCCATTGGGTTATTTTTATGTGGGCTAAGAAATGAAATAATAATAATAATAAGTAATAAAGAATAAGCTGCTGAAGCACATTTTTCGATGTCGAGCGACCCACAAGCTTAGCCCGCAGAAGCAGCCCCCATCCCACTCTCCCTTTCTTGCGTCTCTCTCAGGTCTGCTGTAACTTTTTTGCTTTTGATCCTTTCAGGCAGGTTTTCCCCCTGGAGTGGTGAATATTGTCCCTGGCTATGGGCCCACGGCAGGGGCCGCCATCTCTTCTCACATGGACATTGACAAGGTGGCCTTCACAGGATCCACAGAGGTAACATAACCTACTCAGCCTGGCCGCTAAAAATGTCCTCAATGCTAATTATTCTGGGGATGTTTATGTAACTATTTTGAAGCCAACATTTCCTGAAAACACAAATTCACTTTGATGATTTTTGTTCTTTATTCTAGCTTCCAATTTGTGTACACAACATAAGCAGTTATAGTTTAGATGAAATGAAGTATTGATTACAAACCCCAAAGGACTGAACTGTCCTGAGTGTGTGCTTTACCTTCTCTTATGAGAAGCAGAGCCGCTGTGTCATATGATTCGGATAGTTTCTGGTAGAAAATATCAGTTAGGCCACAGTGGTGTGTGTGAATGAATGAAGTTGCGCCCCGTGTATTATGAAAGCCAAGGAGCAGCACCTCGCCCCAAGCCCCTTCCTTGGGACTTTCTTCCCTCTCCCTTCTGAGAGGGAGGCAGAGGCTCCGTGTCCCTTGACGTTGCTAATGGGCTCGCTCAGCGTTTTCCCTCGCCTGGTTGTTCAAACAGCTCAGCAGCAGTGGGGCTCCTTCCATGAGCACTCGAGGGGAAGGATGTGGAAGGCAGAGCTCGGGAGGCTGAATGGCTTTTCTATCCTAAGCAACGGAAAATGAAGAAACCGTACTATGTCAAGCAAAAAATAATTTCTTGAGTTCTACTCTTAGGTTATGACTTTGTTAGATGCTCAACACAAAACAATAATGTAAGCCCCTCACTGCTTCACAGCCTACAGGATAAAGACTGAGCAAGACTTTATTTTTCAAAGCTGCTGACATTAGTATAAAGCAGACCAGGTGAAATAGGCGGTGAAATGTGTGCACAGTGGTCTAAAGGGATTCATGCGAAAGAAAACTGATCTCAGATGGCTGCTGCAACTTCCTCTGTGTGTGGAGAATGGTTCCATGTTAAGCCCTGAAGATTGCAAAATAAGGACCTTTTCTAAGGCTGTTCAACCTGCAGCCCACACACGAATTGCCCTCTTTATGTCATAATATAAAATATAAACAAGAACAGCTTTGTTACTCATACACTAACTGTATTACATACTTTATATGTGTCCCAACACAATCCCTCCTCCCTCCGTGGGGCTCAGACAAGGAAAATGTTGGACCTCCATGTATCTAAGGAGTGAAATGAAGGTGTTTTATTTTGTAATCCTAGTAAGCCCACTCCAATATTCCTTTAAAATCTATTTACATAGAAAACCGGAGTAGGATATTAAATGGTATTATTTTTGAATTTCTAAATTTAGGTAAACAAAGATCCATTTTTCTTTGCTTTCATAGAGGAGAGAGTAGAAAAACCTCATATTCTGCCCCTCTCCAAGCAAGATAAGGAATGGCCAACCAGCTTTCAGGATTTTCTGTGGACGGTTGAGAATGAGCATGACATGGCAATAATTATCAATGTTTTTTGTTTGTTTGGTTTTTGGTTTTTGGTTTTTGGTTTTTGGCGGGGTTTTTTCAGTATTAGGAGTCAAACTCCAGACTTCACATTTGCCAGGCAGGCGCTAGGTCTGTGAGCTATGTCCCCGGCTCCGCCGTATCTATTAAAGTGACTGAAACCCTAGCAGAGGAGGGACAGGACGGAAGGCACGTCCTCCCCAGCCCAGAGCTGTAAACTTTCCCCCGTAGACACAGCACAGTTCCGGGTCACTGTCTCCTCCGTCCATCTGCTGCCCCTGACCCCGCTGCCAGCCTCACTGCCTGTCGGTCCTGGCTCAGCCCTAAGCTCCTAGAGCATTTGGGGTCACTTCACCTCCAGAAAAGAAGCCTTGACCTTAGAAGACTTGGAAAATTCTGGGTTCACATTCTGATGCTGCCCCTTCTGCTAGTGTGTCTCAGAAATGTTAAGTATGCTTGTTAAATTTGAAATTGATCTTTAAAGGGAGAAGAAAAAAATTTTTAATCACCTTAAATGAAAATTCAGTTTTTGAAAATGGTCATATGAAGCATGTTGTGAAAGGAAAAGGGACCACAAGAGAAATTTCAGAGTTTTCTAATACAGGTCTACTTTCAGTTTAGTTTTATTAATCTACTTTTACAGGTTTGATTGAGTCCTACAGAACTATTTTAGCAGATTTATATTCAATTCTGTAAGGTACAGCGTCACCTCAGCAACCACATAAAATGTTAATGCATATTTTATCTTTTTTGTTTAATAGATACAGGGGCTTTTCATTAAAATCTGACACATGAAGTTGGAAAAGAAATACAAGTAATAAAAAAAGCAAAATAAAATTATTATGCATAAGAGAAAGGCAAAAACTTTTTTAGTGAATCAAGGTGTCAAGTAAAATAAATAGGTCAGGTTTTATGCTTTAAAATTCAAAGCTTCTATAGCCAATAATTTTGGCGGGGCATGATCCACAAAGAAGAAAAAACAAATAAAAACAATTGTCTTTATCCAAGAAGAGGCAAATAGCATTCCAGAAGAAACCAGAGCAGTGGAGTCCAGCTAACTGTAGGGACCCAACAGTGTACCAGTGCACCTATTTAATTTCTTTCTTCTAACTCCGCTCTCCAAAGGGATGTGTGGTGCAGACGGGAAGCAGAAGGCGCAAGGAAGAAGAGAGAGATAGAGACGGAGACGGAGACAGAGAGGGAGACACAGACGGAGAATAGTTAAAGGGACAGTGAAATGAGACCAGCATGATAAACACTGCTGAGGACAGTGTCTTGGTTATTTTTCTCTCGTTGCTGAGACAAAATACTCGACACCCAAAATAAGGAAGGAAAGGTTTATTTAGCTCATATTATAGGGAGGTTTCAGTTCATTCTCAGCTAGTTCCAAAGCCGGGTGGCATGGCACAGGGGCAACATTTCAAGGGGGCAAAACATAGCAAAAGTAGCAAGGTCAAAAAGAAGGGAGGGAAGCTTGGCTCTTTTCCTTTCTTATACTGCAAGCAGGCCACTTCCCCCACCCCCGGGGGCATCCCCAGGGTGTCCATAGCACTCACATCATCTTGCTGCCCTCCTCTCCCACAGGCTCAGGGTGCTTACACTTGGGGACCCTGGACCCCTGCTCAGTCACTTAGTTAAACTTTAAACTTCTCAAGCTGACACAGCGAGCAGCATCCTGGCGTGGTAAGGGTGTGTCCTCTACACCCAGGATGCAGAGCTGCTGCATTGCTTCATTAAGCCTTTAGACTTCTCCAGTTGTCAGAAAGTATCATCTCTAAATGAGGAATGCAGTGATAGGACTTTGTCGTGTCTACCGAGGAGTGGACGATCTCCTTAATGTATTTATGCAAACGTATACAATTAATACAATTAGAAGCCAACTCTGAAAGTGTCTTCATGTGGTTCACTGGGAGATCAAACCAAAAGACAAGATTTTGTCTGCCTACAGTCATCGAGGAAGGATTTTGGGAGGAGCTATAATCTCAGCTGAGCACCACTAAGGGCAGGGCTTAGATGAGATCCAGGTTGGGTTGGATACACACCGAGAAGAAAGATGAGGTTCAAAATGTGAAGAACAGGCCCATTGGCTGGATGGAGGTCTATGAATGTGAGTGGAGGGAGGAATGAAGTGGCAAATAAGTAACTTCAGGTTGCATCACAGTGCATCTGATCAGTCTCAAGACCTGATGAAAGTTCTGATGAAAATGAAAAGAAGCATCCTATCAGATCACACATGTTTAGATCATGTTCTATAGCTCTGCTGTGTTAACCATCAATATTTTTCTGATTTACCTTTGTGTCTACATACTTGCATGGAGGACCTTTTAAAATCTCAAAGTGCCTATTATGGAAAAAATGTGTCGGTGTTTCTTTCCAATGAAATCTAATAATGCCACAGCGTCAGATACATGTAAAATGTTAAGCCTGTGTTCATGAGCACATAGTGAGTCTCCCGCTTTGCGATGCTCATCTCAGGTTGGCCAACTGATCAAAGAAGCTGCCGGGAAGAGCAACCTGAAGAGGGTCACCCTGGAGCTGGGGGGGAAGAGCCCCTGCATAGTGTTCGCTGACGCTGACCGTGAGTACAGCCCCCGCGGCTCAGCCCGCGCCCGTCCTCGCTGGAGGCTGATCCAACCAGACAGGGAACTCGAGTTTCCAAGCAGAGTTGTTTCAGAGCCTAAGAGTTCCTCAGAGAACTGAATTATGCTTGGAAAACTGTTCAGTTGTCCTAACATTGGAACACATAGAAAAGTTAATCACAGTCACACTTTCTCCTCAGTTTGGAATAGATTCCTATTTCCTCAGATGAACTCTGAATAATGTAAATGTTTTGCATTTCTGGGTCCAACAGTTTGTATTTTTTTAATAATTATATATATTCAGTTTTTGCCATGGTGCTAAGCATAATGAGATACTCCATATATGTCAGACCAAAGCAAACTGAGAACACAGCAATTTGCATTTGTCGACTCCCTTTACTCTGGGTCATACATTCATTTACTGAAATAGAAGAGAAATCTGTTTAAACCATTTCTTTTTCCTTCTATCATCCTAGTTTGAGTTTACATACATCAAGTCTGTAATTATGATATGGCCTCACTATATAATGTTCTAGATTCATTCTGATTATATTACCAAATAGAATCATCTAATTGCTCCTAAGTAAGAGTTTATTAGCAAACATACGTGTTCATTCTTCTCTTTCTTAAACTTTTGCATTGTTGGTATAAACAAACAGCTCATGAACTGACTTTTATTGCTTTATGATCTTAATTGCAGTTTTTGACTGCATTTCTTTATTAAACATGCTATATATGTATATGTAAGATAACTAAAATGAACATACTGCTGAATGTGTTATTTAGAGAGAACAATTGATATTCATATGGTTAGAACAATTTTTCATGTCTATATCTGTTAACGTAAACAACCATTTTGAAGATAATGATATGCAATACTGCAACCATTGTCAAGTTTCTATCATCCTGTCTTGTAAACCTGTAATGTTACTGTTGTGTATTTACTCTAGTTGTTTGTTTGTCTCTTTTGCTTTTTGTCTTTCTTATATGTGTCTTTTTTTCTTACTCTTAAATAAAATTTTAAAAAAAACATGCTACAAACATGACAATATTCCAAATATTTCAAGCCTTTCAACAGCTTCTGAAAAACCTAAAAATGTATGGTTAGGTCACAAATTCACACCCAGCTGCTTTAATGTGGAATTGAATCTTAAGCATTCAGAAAATTAAACTGCAAAGAAAACTCAATTCTTCATGTGAAAGATTCATTGGTAAAACAACCTAGGCATAATGTGCTACCTAAATAAATAAGGCTGTATAAGCATAGATGAAATAACGTGGTATGCTTTTAGATAGATTTGGAAAATATTTTCACTAGAATAAGATTTAAAGGTAAGTGATTCTATGAGTGAATTTTGCTGGGTTTTTGTTGTCGTGGTTGTAGTTATTTTTTCTGAATGATTCATTTTTTTAATTGATCAAGATGTTTAAGAATAGTTCAAAATTAAGGCAATGCACATTTTAGATTTTCTGTCTTATTTAGTTACAAACTGATATCTAAAAGAAATATTTATAGGAATCTATTTGTAAATGGAGATATTTATACAATATATTTGTAGGGGTATTTGATCTTGAGATGAAATCCACATTCTTACTTATATCCTTATTAAAGTTATGATAATAAACACCGTTTTTCCAGATTCTGTTTATTGTCATGATTTTCATAGTCAAGGATTGTAAAGATTACTTTGTCATCTGAATTTTAAGACATGATATATAAAAAGCCAAAGTTTGACTACCTGACTCATCGTTTTCTATATCCTCATATTGCCTCTAAGAACTTTGTATAAACTGTGTGCTCTTTTGATAACATTTCTGCTTTAATGTGATTTTTTGTAGTGGACACTGCTGTGGAATGCGCACATGTAGGCGTCTTCCTCAACCAGGGCCAGTGCTGTACTGCTGCATCCAGGCTTTTTGTGGAAGAATCAATTTACGATGAGTTTGTTCGAAGGAGTGTTGAGAGGGCTAAGAAATATGTCATTGGAAATCCACTGAACCCAGGTGTAAATCATGGCCCTCAGGTGAGTGTAAAATGGAAAAAAATCACATTTCAGGGAAGATGAATTAAGTATCCTTTTTTTTTTCTTTACTTACTAAAGTTACTTCTCATTTTTGCAACTTCCTATGTGACAATACTATACCAATTTGGAGATTGAAAAGTGTTTATCAGTGGCAAAAGAAATCATTCTGTCTTCGTGTTGCTGATTTTTTCATACCTAGCAACAGTTTAAGAGCAATGCTGGTATAAAAATATGAGAATATTAAAAAGGAGTATCAATTTCTTGCTTCCCTCCACCACATCTTTCTATTGTGGACAATTCTTTCTCCACTTGGAAGTTCCTGTACATTTCTATCATTTCTCCCTCAAAATGAACCCTACCTCTCAGCTGCCATTCCACATATACAGACAGCTGGAACACCCTTTAATTCTCTGTAATTTCTCTGTTACACTCACCTTCTAATGGTAGTACAGGTGTCCTCAGAGATCTCGATTTCCAGAAATCCCAATCATTTCCCTGAATTCCCTGGTTTTCCTGTTTCCTTAGGAACATAATCAGTAAGAGTATTTTTCACTTTCTTGTGACAGATTACCTTTCTTCTTGACTTTCTTGACAGATCACCTTTCTTCTTCCCTGCAAACTTCTTTCTTCGTGGTCTGTTATTCAAGATCTTGGATCTGTGCTTCTGAATTTCTTCTGTCCGTTTGGTGTCCTAGCCTAGAGTCATATTCACCAAATGGGGCAATTTTGTTCCTGTCCCCAGGGGTCCTTTGACTGTCTCTAGAGATATATATATTTTTTAATTTTAAAGATAGTAAAATCCAACAGAACATAGCAGAATAAAGTCAATCAAAACAAAGCAGCAGAACTGGTACAGAACTTCAAAGAAAGATCCTATGAAAACAATAGCTACTATAGTATATCTTGTTATCTTCAGAATAGCTGACCATTCCAACAAGTATAGTAGAATTGAACCAAAAACAAAACAGAATAAAAACAATAAAAACAGAATATAAAATTAAGCAAAAAAATAATAATTATCAGAGTAAAGCAAAGCAGTGAGAATCATAGTGGGCCTCGAAGACAAGGTAGAAGAGAATCCCCCATATTTGCTACATTGCCTACTGTCATCTTCCAAAGATATGCTCAGGTTGCCAACCTAAGTCCTGCAAAATCAATGAAACAATACTAGCATTTAGTTGCTTAATGTTCCTTAGTTGCTATCAATTTAGCCAGACCTCCGAACCAGCAGGTTGCTTACAGGGTGGGGGGGCGGGTGTTGTCCTTGATTCTAAGCCCACACACCGGTGCTGCTCGGGCTCAGCTGGGTGGGTCCTCGAGGGACCCATTGTCATTCTCTTCCGGGAGTCCACACCGGTCGCACAGTCCCCTGGAAGGCAGATTATTTGTCCTGTGGTCGGAACCCGTTGGGCCCAGCAGGTGGGTCCTCGAGGGACCCATTCTTGTTCTCTTCCGGGAGTCTGTCTAGAGATATTTTAACTTCTCGTACTTGGTAGTAAGGTGTGGTTCTACTTGAATCCAGTGAGTAGAGACCAACAATGCTGCTAACACCTTACAGTGTGTAGGATAGCCCCAAGACAAAGAATTAACTGGTCCATGATTCTAAAAGGTCTATGATTGATAGATTATTCTCTAAGACTAGACAGGAAGATTGGAGACTTCATGCTTTCACACTAAATACCAAACACTGTTCCATGCTATTTATCTGAAATCAAGCTATTCTTGTCCAGTTGGTTAAGTAAAAATGATCAATTATCCATCATTTTGTGAACATTACTGTCAGCTAAACCCTGAGAAGCACTGAGACAGGTGCAAAGCACTGGCAAAAAGAGCAAAGAAGACGTGTTCCCTGACCTCCTAGAGTTCACCTTTTAGGTAACTTAGTCAACTGTCTTGAGTTTTCCTGTTCATCCTAAGTATCCAAGTAGCATCATCTTAGTGTTTACATGTCACATACTGACAGTTAGAAGTCCTAAAATAACTGGCAAATGAAGTTATAACTTTGCTTTAATTGAATTCTATTTTCTATTTCTTTGTAAGTTTAATGATTTTATATAAGTAGTTTCTATGTTTATCATATTTATCAAATTGTCAAATGGATACCAAAAATATGTTCAATTTAAAACTGATCTTACAGTTTGAAAAAGAATTGGATTCTAAGTGTTCTGTTGTGGTTGTTTCTCTAATATCTATCTGTCTATTTATCTACCTGCATAAAGGTAAGGAATTTTTCATTTAATTGATAGATAGAAAAAGAAGAGAGAAGGAAAAATATCTGACATAATTAACATTGAGCAGTGATTGGGTAATACTTTTGTCTACTAGTGAGTCTGGACAATTCAATCATTTTCCATCAAATTTAGAGAAATACCTTATTATTTTTAAGAGGAAGAAATTAAAGATTAGATTCTAACATAGATAACTAAGTGATTAATATGACATTTTATCTCAGTCCATGAATAGGTTTTATCACAAGTCACAATGAATAAGTACAATATATATGTACATTGGAACTTTAAGAAACAAAGCATTGAAAAGACCCTGGGACTATATCCTTATGACTTTTCATGTGTGGTAAGGAAGCTCTTATGGAAAAGAAGCCCTCGCTCACTGTGCTTCAGTCCTGCACCTCATGCCCTGGTGGCTGAGAGAACTGAGGCTTTTCATGTAGGTGTGCGATCTTCAGTACTTGTCACAGCAAGACAGTTACACAGAAAATAATTGCCAAAAGTATTTCTTTAAACCAAAGAACTTTCAAAGAATGTTGATATTTTCCCTTATTTTGAAGATTACAGTATCAAAGTATGTGATTGTTGGAGCATTTTCAGATATACATAATATATATATAATATGTATTATATATATATATATATTTTATTCTGACACTATTTCCACATCTACAAGTGGAAAAGGTCACTGTACTCTGAAATAAGATCATCTACAGAAAGCAGGCTGGCTGTGGTGGTGCACACCTGTCATCTCAGCACTGAAGAGGCTGACGTGGAGAATCACTGTGAGATCGAGGCCAATCTGGGCTACTTAGTGATTTCAAGACCAATCTGAACTACATAGCAAGACCCTGTCTCAAAAAATAATTCTATATAATGAACCTCTCAGCACTCTTGCTTCAGAATTCTGTGAATGCTCAAGTGTCTGTAAAGTAAATGAAAATTGCATGCTTCTATTTATACCTTGGTGACAATTATGTATGTGTGTGTGTGTGTATATATATATATATATATATATATATATATATACACATATAGTTCACTTTATATGTATTTGCTGACATTACTCTTCTTCGTGTGTCATTTCCAAATAATTTGACAGGTATGTCTATGTCTTTTTTTCAATTAACTTTTCCCCAATCTATTTGATTCTAATCCATCAAGCTTAGAGAATCAAACACTTTATACATTCACACTAAGTGAAATCTATACCCGGAGGTGACTACGACTGTGTGTGACCCTGCTCTATTTCATGGACCAGACCATGAACCAGTGAGTCATCTCAGAGTGAAGAGCTCCTGGTCCATGCGTGCATTACCGAATAGTGTCTGACACTCATAACAAAATCCAAATGTATCCTTGGTTAATCTGAAACTTTTTGAAGAAAATGTATTTATGTGAGATAAACCTGGTCAGGGTACACTGACTGTGCTCTCAGGCATAGATGAAGTTTGCTGTCACAAGCCCCACACCCTCCGTGCTGCTCCTCAGCCTGCCTTGGTCACTATGATCCTGCAGGGACTCAGAAGCTGTGGGAGGGGCCTGAGCAGCCCCTCTGCTGCCTGGTGACCTCAAAGCTGCTGACTCTGGGAGCACACGGTCAGCAGCCAGGCTCCTCAGTATAAAGCCCTGTACTTTTAGAAGTCAGTGACTGAGTGAGGTTTCCAGTAGATAAATCTTTTCAGGCTGTTCCTGCAGTGTATATTCAGGGATTGATTTGTCACCAGGTACTTACTCAGGTCACAGAGAGGTATTCAGACTTGTGAAACATACCTTAAAATAAACACCAAAAAAAAAAAAATCATGATTTTTTTTAGTTCATGGTCCAGTTAATATGTTGCAATAGGCCAGAGAAGCTTTTCACAGACATGTATGAATCCTTGATTATTAGAAATACTAGACTATCTTAAACAGATTGATTTCATCTAGCACCACCCATTAGCATGACTGTATTAATTAGTATATAGCAATCAAAGTATCTCTTCTTCCTTCCAAGTCAATAGTACAACTGTAATCTGTTGGAAATCGTTATTCATTGAGGGAAGCCTACTGAATAGTGTGCCTTGAATAATCTTGAGCAATATAGTACCAGTCAAATTTTGCGATTTAGCTTCTGATTGCAGATAGCACTTGGTCTACTTAGATATGAGAACTCAGTTCAGTACAGCTAGAAATAAATTTATAGAATGAAGACAGTATAGGAGTATTGTTAAAGTGCAAAATCACCAACTGCCATGTCTAATTAAATCAAAGTCAAAGCTCTCTTTTCTGTTTTTACTCCCTTTGTTTCACTTAGGACTACAGTGTCCTGTGAGTGTGTAATATCCTAAACAAACTTTACATTCAGAGTGAATCAGTGACATTTGTGTGAAAGGTTCATTTATATTCCTAGTGCCTATATTCTTTATGTACAAGTATGTAGATACTAAGTATATATATCATCAAAATTTCTTTCCTGAAAATGTATAAGAAATAAATATACCAAAACAATGATTGTGAGTTTCTGTCAGCTACTTTGGTTTAATATTAAATTCAATAGCAATATGATAGAATATTCAACCCTCATTACTAGACCCAGCAATGCATTAAGTTAGTAAGTTACTAATTAGTAATCATTCCTTCTCTTATGATGTTTTTGGAGCAGATTGACAAGGAGCAGTATGATAAAATACTGGACCTCATTGAGAGTGGGAAGAAGCAAGGGGCCAAACTGGAATGCGGCGGGGGCCCCTGGGGGAGCAAAGGCTTCTTCATCCAGCCCACAGTCTTCTCTGCTGTGACCGACGAGATGCGCATTGCCAAGGAGGAGGTGAGGGCTCCCTTCCCCTGGTGCCTTCCTTGCGCTGTTTCTCTGTGTGTGGGCACCGTCTGCTCGCTTAACACCGTCAGATCCTGGGCGCTTTCCTAAGCAAATGCTACCCTTTGTTTCTGCTATGGAAAAGGTTTGAGTTCTATGTGACTAAGACTGAAACTTGGACGGAACCCACTGGTCCTGCCAAGAATTTCCAGCCAAACCCAAGCCAGAGTGCTCAGCCATCTTCAGGGGTTTCCTTCCCAGCTGCAGAGACATGGGAAAGACCCCTGTCATCTGTGACAGCATGAATAAAGCGGGAGGACGTGTTCAGTGCTGCGTGTCAGGCACAGAAAGACAAGCACTGGATGATCCCAGTTATGGGGAGAAACTGAAAGAGTGAAGCTCCTAGGATGGAGGTCACCGGTCGCTTTGTGGGGGAGCAGGGATGAGGACCCAGGACATGCGGGTCAGAGGACACATAGTGCCCCTCACACAGAAGCAGTGAGTTCAAGGGATCTGTAGTACAGTACACTGACCACAGTAGCACTGTATCACATATGTTCTCATCACTACAATAGATGCTTAAATCTTACCTGTTGGTGCCACATTTGATCTGTGGTTTTTTTCTACATCACAGCCATCCAAACATGAGGCAAAAATATTCATCTATATCTCTGCATTCCTCTCATAGACCTATGGCCCCACATTATTTCAGTGGTGTGAATCTGTAATTTCATTGACACGAATATGAAAATAGGGTATTTGTTAGACATATATGTATATAATTTGTGTGACAGGTTTATGTGTGCTCGCAGTGACAATATGCTTTACCTAAAGAACTGTAATAAAACATTATTTCATTACAATACACCTGAGAAAAATTAGAGTCAAGAGTACATGAAGTTTGGGAAATATGTAACAGATGGATAGTTACAGTGTTACATATGACATATGTACCTATTATACAATTAGTGTATGCATATGTATATACATATACCTACATTACAGTATATGTTACACACCATTGCTAAATATTTGGTGAGCACCAACTAAACATCAAGAAAAATGTTTTCCAGAGATATGACATAGAACTAGGAAGAGCTGTTTGCACTTAGGAATGGGAAATCATCTGCCTCATACGCACTCAGGGTTTTTAGTAAAGCAGAGATAGATACACCAGCTTTGTCCGTGAAAGCGTTCTCTCACACGGTACAATGAGAAAATACTGACAGCTCACAGGTACTCATTATAATCCTTTGTCACTTGACCTCCATGTCCATGCTATGACAGAGAATCTGATGGGTTCTTTCCCCTCAAAATATCTTCAAACCAAGAAGAAAAGCATTGTCAGCCTTGTAAACAGATGAAATAGGAAAAACAAAACTAAAAGTCAATGTATATGAATGATCAAACATACTTAGTTTTTCCACATCAATTGAGGCTTCAACTGAATTATGTTTTTATTGCTTGTAAAATCTTGTCTGATTAGAGCTGTGATTCTTGCATATCTTGGTTAATAACAGATAAAAATGTCTAAGGGCAAAAATTTTCTATCAGAGAAAACATATACTGTGTTTCTATAATATATGTAGAATAGTTAGACTGCTACTTCAAAGTGGCAGCCTAGAGCCATGCTGAATTAAAACTATCTAAAGGATTAGCACAATTATTGCAATAGCTGCCCTGTTCCTAGGTCACAATGCAGTGATTAGATTTATAACCTTTGGTCCCACAGGCAGACTCTCCTGAACAGTGGTCCCTGTCTCCGTAGTATGTAAATCAATGGTGAACACCTGTAAAAGTATTTGACATAGCTGACATTTCAGTCAATGTCTCAGTGACATTTTAAATGTGAGTCTTATAATGAACCATTTTCTATTCATTTATCTGATAGAGTAAGCATTACTTTTTAGACTCATTGTGTGTAGTAAATTGGAAAATGAAGAAAACTCGGGAGAAAATGAAATATGTTTCTAAAGAAATTCTCAAGTTACTGATTTGACGCTCGGTTGTAAAATCTTGGAAGTTTAATTCCAACATCTAGAAAATAAACACTGTCTTATTTATCTGTACCCTACTTTTCTCCAAAGGGAATTTAACACTTGAATATTGTCAATTTTCATCTACCATTTCTGCAACCTCTATTTTGGTCCTTATACAAAGTTCTGAGATGAGAAATAAATCTTACTCATTTTAGAATAGTGAGCAGACCCACACACACACAAAAAAAAATACAATATCTTTAAAATATTTGATTTTAACTTATTATTTGATTTCATTCACTCTTGGGGTATAGATATTCGGGCCAGTGCAACAAATCATGAAGTTTAAGTCTTTAGATGAAGTGATCAAGAGAGCAAACAACACTACCTACGGCTTAGCAGCAGGAATCTTCACCAGAGACCTGGACAAAGCAGTGACCGTCTCCGCCGCTCTGCAGGCGGGGAAAGTATCGTAAGTTACATGCTTGGAAATAATCTGAGCATTTTCAGTGTTACCCATATCAACGGGTTAACTCAAACTTTTCATTTGAAATTACATGGCCTGCTAGAAAAGTGGCAGAATACAAAAACAAAAAAACAAAACATTCCCCCCGAAACAGTAAATATTAGATTGGAAAAACTTCAGAGGAATAGATTTCCTTAACTTTTCCAGCCTTTCGAGATTTCTAGCCAAAACATTTATGGGTATTTGATTTACACAACATAAGTATCATTAGGTAGTTTCTAGAAGTATGCAGTGTACTAAGAAACTAGAATTAAAATGTCAGTTTTAATTGGTTTTTAATTAGTTGAGATAATGCTTATTGCAACATTTAAGTTTTGTTTCAGATTCTCACGCTAGGATCACTCGAGATGTCTATTAAAAATAATTTAGAAGAATGTACTGGATTTTCGGGAACATCTCTCTCATCTTTGAACATTTTATTTCTTCCATTTTTATACTATAATGCAGGAATGTAAATTCCAACGTCGCACCTCTCAAACTGTTACATCCTCTGACCAGTTCCCAGCCACTAGACGGCTTTTTCAGTACTTTTTGTCTGGTAAAATCTCCCTGTGTTCCCTCGTTCCTGGCAACAGCACAAAGTTATTGTCTTTCCCACATAAATTCCACCTCAAAAAGAATTATAGATGCTGAAATGTATCCCCGTTAGTAGCAATGTATTTCATTTTGCCTGACCCAAGAGGCACCATCTGTAGTTAACATTTACTCTAAACTGCACTGAAATGTTTGTTTGTTTATTTAAGATAAGGTCTCAATATCTAGTCCAAGCTGATTTTAAGCTGTAAACTAAAGTCCTCCTTCCTTAGTGTCTTGGGTGCTGGAAGCATGTAGCACTCTACCTGGCGTGGACTGTAATTTTTACTTTCATCATTTTGCTTTACTTTGCAACTATTTGTTATCTTATATTTATCAATAAAAGATCAGAGTTCAGTGAGGTGGAGTAATTTTATCAAGACCACACAATAAACAGCAGGTCTGAGAGTCAAACTTCTTTCAAAGTGGAAAGCATGGTTCTAAACCTTGGTTCTGTATTAATGAAGGTTGAGTATACCTAATCTGAAAATCTAAAACCCAAATTCCAAAATGCTCTGTAATGCAGCCACATAATAATCAAAAGGTTTTGAATTTTGGAACCTTTTGAACTTTGAATTTTTAAAGTAGGCATGCTCTTCTGTGAAGTCTATGCAAATATTCCAAATCTCAAAAACTCTAAAATCTGAAACACTTCCAGTCTCAAATATTTCAGATAAAAGGTAACCAACACATACTATCTGCGAGTTCAAGTATAAAGAAACTGATTTGCAGCAGGATGGGATGTAAGCAAACAAACCAATTATAAATATCCCTATGTTGGAGTCTGGGCATATGTATTTTATTTAGAGTATTTTTTTAAACTTTTGTATGATACTAACATTCAAATAATATGACTCAAAATGCTGGTTCTTTTTATAATGGAATATGTCATTTTGGAGAGTCTTAAATCAAGTCAAGTTAATTCTTCATACCATTAGTACTGCCAATGATCAATGTAAAATTTTCCTCTTATAAAATTATTAACAAAATTTCACATTACCATTGCATACCTGCATGTTAGCTCCATTTACTATGACCTACCTGTGTACCAAATGCTTTACCAAGCACAGCTTGCATAGACCTAGGGACAACTCCATTAATTATTGTCATCTCTGCTGTACAGATGAGCGAAGATGCTAGAGAAACTAGGTAGAATTTTGAATTCACAGTTTTCTCCAAGTGAGTATTTCTCCGTATTCTGTTAATTTGTACTAAAATAGTTTCATTTTCAGTGTAGATTCAAAGGAGCAAACTTAGTTTCTGCACACTTTAACAATGGTAAGCTCTGGGGTTTGTTTTTTTTGTTGTTGTTGTTGTTTTGAGACAGGGTCTCACTACGTAGCTCAGATTGGCCTTCAACACACTATGTAGCCACGGCTGGCCTCAAATTCATGGAGATCCTCCTGCCTCAGCCTCTTGAGTGCTGGGATTACAGGCATGTGTCACCGTGCCTGCCTCAAGCTTTGGGTTTTTGATTTTGGAGTTATAGACTGTTACATGAATGCTTGATTAAAAAATAAATAAATAAAGCTTGTTATAACATCATCCCACTAAGTGGCTTGGTATCTTGTCAGGAATTTCTGTGCTATTACTTTATATCCCACAGCATAATAATATCCAGGAATCACCTCAGACCTAATAGCTGCCTAGTATTTTAAAGACAACTGTTGAATTCCAGAGTAGTTGGAATTTTACCAATAATTTCAAAACAGAGACGTGCTTTTTCAGTTTAAAGAACAATTAAACAAAGGAGAGAAACAAAGCTTCTTTTAAGAGTGAAATTTGTGTAAGGAACAATCCCTTCAGTGGGAGAGGCGTACGGAAGAACCCTAGGGCCCAGGGCTGGTGTGAAACCCTGAGAATTGGGAGAGTAAGGATTTTAACGGAGAAAACATCTGACGGTTATTTCAAAAGCAAAGTAAATCTTTCAAACACCATACAGTTAATTTATTTGGAGGTCACTTTTGTCTGTCTATTATAATAGCATGAAAGGAAGGAAAAGTATAAAAACAATGGTTTTTGCTTTTAAGTTTTTGTTTGGCATTTTTGTTTGTTTCTTTCTTTGTTTTGACGTTTGTGTCTATTGTTAATCATGGAGGTAATTCACTTTAGCTATTAACTTTGGCCAGCAGGAAATTCAAAGCTGAACAAATTGTTCACCACTTACAAAACCATGCTGTAATTACTTTTTCCTGTCCTGTCTCCTATTATAATTTTTCTCTGAGTCTACACACATATTGTAATGGTATTTCTTGATATAGACATCTTTAATGAATGGAGTTCTTAAAATGATAATTAAATCCAACTCATGGAAAGTCCTGTGTTTAAGCAGTCTATTTAACCAAAGAATGAAAAGAAATAAGCTGTTTATTTTGACTCACATTGTAATTGTATAAGAAAATTGATTTTAATGTTATAAGGATATAAACTTCCAGAGAATTGCAATGTTTATTAAATATAGAAAGAATGTTCATACAACAAATTCCAGTATCTAGAAAACTATATTCTTCCTTTTGTGTACTTTGTCCTTTTAAAATTCAAACTACCAATCCTTTTTTTGGGAGGGGGTACTGGGTATCAAACTCACAACTTCACATTTGCCAGGCAGGTGCTTACACTACTGAGCTACCCTGGCTCAAGCTACCAATTCTGAAACACTACCAAAATGATTAACAAAATGAACTATGCACTCACATATTTTATTTGCTTTAGGCACTGTGTGTTTATAAGCATATATTCATATACTTTTTGCATTATTGTTTTAAATGCTTCTTTGCATATCTCAATGAGTATGTTATATTAAAATGAATGAAGTTCTTCAAAGAGTTTTCTGGTTTTCTAAATTTCCCAATTAGGAATTACTTCATACATTATATGTCTCATTTCTTTATTTCTGCCCCCAGGATAAATTGCTATGGTGGAGGAGGCATTCAGTGCCCTTTTGGTGGATACAAAATGTCTGGAAACGGACGAGAACTGTAAGAAATATTTCTATTATGATAAATATTTATTTTCATAAAAACTTTTGTCATGCTCAGGGAATTAATCCTTGTTCACTATCATAGATAAAGCTTTCCTTGGTTCGTTTTTGCAGACACATTAAAAGCTCGTTAAATATTCTATTCATCTATAAATTCAGAGACAATATCAGAAGGGGAGGATAATTTTCTAGGTTTCCACTATTCATAAAGGACCATATTAAGCACTTTACATTAGTGATTGAATTTTTGTATAATTTTAGACTTACTTATTTTATATATGTGAATATAATCTGTTCAAGAAACATTTCCAGAAGAAAAAAGGTAGGAATTAAGTTGGTGGTTGTGAGAAATATGCAAATGTAAGAACCCTTCACTTGAATATGTCTCTTAAATAAATAAAGTAGATGCCTTACCTGAAAATAATTTCAGTATTGAGATGAATGGTTCTCGTTTATTAAAATACTATTAATACAGACCCTAATATTTTAAATTATCCCAGTGAGCTAGTTTTGAAACTAATATGTAACCCTACAAATAAATTTGACTGAAGAAATCATGTTTTATAGTTGTGACTAGATTGAGAATATTTACACATGAATGAATTTATGAGCTTTTAGTTCATTTTGAAACAAAGATATGTAGAATTCTTTAATATGCATATGCATCTGTATACACAAGAAGCATGGCACTTTATTGAGTTAGTTTTATTGAATCACATTTAGAAATTTTATTTATTAGAATATTTTACATTTCAAAATAAAAAATTAAGAAACAAAATGCATCACAGACAAACTATAGCATCAAACACGATAAAGCTTCCCATTTTTTTAGCAGTA
>RJWM01017771.1:0-42391 GCA_004363535.1 Dasyprocta punctata | reverse complement strand
GGAGACTTGCATCACCATGACACAGTATAGCATTTGGCAGGTAATTGTTCAGCGACTTAATCAGATGAATTGATGTTTTAGAAAAGGTAGTTTCAAATTGAAGAATTTCTGGAAACAAAGTTCAAATCCTGTGGTGTGGTGGCCTTGTTTGTTACAGTTCTATCTTGCATGCAGGGAAGGACTCGTCTTGCATAACCACCGTGCTGCTGCTTGCTAAGACCATAATGTTGAGGTCTTGCTGTTTCTCGTGGGTTTCCTGGTACCATTCCCTCATCACTTCTGAGTCATGAGTCGGGATCAGAGTCACCTAGGAAGAGAGAAAAGAGCTGAGGAAGGGCAGAGACAGAATCCGGATGAAGTGTTAAAGCACTACATAGAGAAAACTAAAGAAAAATTTTCCAATTTTCAATAGATATGCAAAGAATTTTTCAGGAACCAAAATAAAGCTGGGGAGAAACTGAAGCCTGGAACTAAAAGCAACTGGTGGATATTAATTAGTTGCTTTCATCAATTAGTTGATTTTTTAGTTAAGATTCAATTTCTTGTACTTCTTTTAACACAGCTGATAAATTTTGCATGAAAAGTAATGCATATTTAATCCAAAGAGTTTTAGTTATTACTGAAGCGCAAAGCCTTTAGAGCCCCATCCACTAAGTAGAAGAACACTTTGCCCTGAGAACAAACATTTGTGTTTGCAATTTGTGTATGTGGTTGGGACTGGAGAGGTGGGATGTTTGGGTAATAGCTTGAATAGCAAAATTTCTATCTAATATTCAGTAGGAGGTCACTGTGTGCTTTCAATTAGATTTCACATGGTTAAATAATTGTATTTAATATTATGCAAACATAGTTTACTAGGTGATTCTATGCAGATTTACAAGTTAAATAAGCTGGATTGATGGGGTAGCTCATAGCCAGACATGTGGTCTGGGAGTTGGAAGGTTCCTTGGGAAGCAAGGTTCCTACTATGGAATTTCACCTGCAGGTGTTTTCTAAATGTTCATATTCCTAGCTTTAGTCTACTCACAAAACACAGAAGAATAAAAACAATTCTCCAGCAGCTCTCCTATGGAGATATAACTACTTTGATTCACACACACAATACTCAGTAGATTGGGCGGAAAGGCAATTAATCTTGGGCCTGTTTTGCAGATACAGCAGAATGACTTATGTCTTAGGTAAGGTGGTTTTCCTCCAAGGCAATGTATGTACTACTTTAGACCGTCTTTCGTGTGTTAAACTGACTTTGTCCTCAGGATATTTCATGTGTGTCAGATTCAAGAGGCAGCGCATGTGAATCAATACTAAAAAAAGGTGACTTTTCAGATCCTGCTCTTTCCCCTTGCTTCTTTACCCAGCTCAACTACAGCATAGACACAGTCCTGGAGCTCTTACCTGCATGTTGCTGCCCCACTGAGCTTTCCCTTCCAACAAGGCATCCAGGACAGCCCGGCTGGGCTCCTCAGCAGCAGGGTCATTCCCACTCACCACATAGTAGGATGACCTCACTCTCTTGAAAAACTCAACATCAACGTTCTTACTATTGCTGTGGTTGGGGATGTAGCACAGGTCCAAATACACAGGGAGGCCTGGGGGTACAGTGGAGGACTTGGCTGTTTTTGTGGTGCCTGGTCCTTCAGTAAACAAAGACAAAAGCAAGGGTCACAGTAATGTAAATAAACCTATATCCAGTACGCCTTCCCCACTGCATCCAATACACCTTCCCTGCTAATTCCCAGGCAGGTCTGCTGGAACATGCAAAGATGTGCCCGTATTTCCATCTCCTGCTAACTTGTAGACTGCATCTAATACTAGCAATCATACCATGGCTGTTTAGCAACCATGGCCCAAAAGGAAAAGTGAAGAATAGGAAGTAGGAAGAGTTTCAAGGCCTTTCCAAAAGATGGCACTAGATAATAATACCCCTCCTAAAGGAGCTACTAACATGGGCTTTAATCTGAAAACTGACTTAAGAAACATTTAGTCAAAAGCAAGCATTTGTATCTGACTAACCATAGTCCAATGATCTTAGGAATTCATATTAGAGTCTCATCTGATACCTGTTTTGTCCATGGCTGATGGGATGTTTTAAATTTGACCTAGGAAATGGCTCAGATCCTAACCCCATGCGATCTCCAGCACCCTCGGCACTTCGGCCTCACCATGACCTGAAGAAACACTGCGTTCTCTCTTTAGCACAGTGCTCCCAAGTGACACACTCATCCTTAGACAGGGCTACACATCAAGTCTTGGTAAAAGAAAGACTAGCTAACTATTCAGACACACCCAACTGGGGAAGAAGGCATTCTGTAGCCCAATTTCCCAGCCTAAGTCAAAAAGACCTGAGGAAAGTAGACATGCTAACGAACCCCAAAGATTCCCGGAACCCCGTATGAGGAGCTCGCTCGCTGACTTGTCCCAGTTAGGAGGTTTATAGTAAAGCACTTGCCTGGCATGCATGAGGCCCCAAGTTTAATTCCCAGCAGTGCAAGAAATAAAAATGAGTTTCTATTCTAATAAACATGTCTGCAACTGTGCCTTGAACCCTGAAGTACTACCATCAACGCTGAATGAGTACTGTGCATAGAAACCTGAGCTGGAAATTGTCAAAAGTCTGCTCAAGTTTGTTTTTAAAAACGATCACTCAAATCTGTCTTTCAAAAAAGCATCTTCAAATGCTTTTGTTACTCTGCCTTTTAGATTATTACTTCAAATGCCCAAAAAAGTTTTTTTAAAGCAATCAACTGTGTGGACTAGCGGATGGTATGACCGGGCATAGCTGGCAACAGGTTTAAGCTGCCCTTCATCTGCATGTGAATGGGCATCAGGTTTTCTCCTGAGTGCTGGCCAGCTGTCCACTCGCTCAGGCCAAACCTGGTGATTTTAGGATCATTCTAAGCATGCATGAATTTTTTTTTTCCTGTATGTAAAAAGACCAAATCTGATGAGAATGTTAGTCCTAAAATTTAAGTAAAAATCTAGCTGGGCATGGTGGTGCACACCTGTAATCCCAGCACTTGGGAGGCTGAGCTCTGCAGGAGGGTCACTGTGAGTTCAAAGCCAATCTGGGCTACATAGTGAGTTCGAGCCAGTCTGGACTACATAGTGAGATCCTGTCTCAAAAAAGAAAAAAAAAAAAAAAGACACCCAACAACAAAAAACAAAGTAATATATCCTGCTGTAAGTAATATATCCTAAAATGTCCTGAATGTATAAGCCCCAAAGGTTCATCTCTGAGCTTTTCTGTAATAAATCAAGGAAATGTTTTACAAAAAAAAAAAAAAAAATTTTTTTTTTGGCTTTGTGTTTGGGTCAATTTATATTACTTTGTGGTCTAAAATCTGTAGATAGCAGTTAAAAAAAAGAAGGATTATTGCAAATCCTTGTGAATGACTTAAAGCAACAATACAAAGAGGAGAGCAGTTCTAACAAAACCCTAGTCACTGTGAGAAACACATAACTCTGGGAATTGGTGGCAAACAGGAATGAGCAGAAGTCAAAGATATCTGCTGCAGCCAAGTGGACTTTCTATCTGAAATAACGTTCTGTGTCTTATTAGTGTGCCTCGGGGAAAGACAGGAATGAGAAAGAGCTTCAACGATTCCCTCTCGACTTGGGCACTCACTGGTCAAATGAAATGACGATATTTGTTAGCTGATAAGCAAATAGGAAGCCAGGCGTGGTGGCACACGCCTTTAATCCCAGCACGTGGGAGGCTGAGGTAGGCGGAGCGTTGTGAGTTCAAGGCCGCCTTGGGCTACAATGCGAGCACAAGGCCGGCCTGAGCGACACAGTGCGACCCTACCTCTAAAACTAGGGCTGGGAGTTTGGCTCAGTGGCTTAAGCACCTGTCTGGCAGGTGTAAGGCTGTGAGTTCAATCCCCCATGCCACAAAAAACAAAAAACAAAAAACCCAAACACTGACTTTCATAGGGCTGTACCACCAAAGAATGATTCTTTTAACATAAAAATCTTAATTTTTACTTTAAATTTTTTTCTGTAAAAGGAAGGATGCTCCATCTTGGCCTAGGCTTGTCACTTCAGGCTTGGCACGGAACCTCTGGTTCTCACTAGGTCTCTGGTTGCTCCTGGCCTCTGTCACCCCGTTGGCTTTCAGGCTGGTGCACTTGAAGCTAATCTTCAGAGCAGCCTGAAGCACACATCCTAGGTCCTGAAGGCTTAGAACAGGGATACAGTAGCTGTGTCCCAGGAATCCTATCGGAACTCATCAAGCTGCACTAGGCCGTATGCTGAGCCATGCCCAGGCCCAAAGGCCACACTGAACCAAGATACATGCCGTTAGACAGGAGACAATAACGGAGGGAGGGAAGGGGAAGGCCCGCAGCTTCCCAGAACAAATGGAAAGAGAACGGCTCTCAATCAAAGGATGGCTGTGGCCTACATCAGAATGCCTGTCACCCTCCACCTACCTGCAGTCGCGGTCTTTGCTGACTTGGAGACGTTGGCAGCATTCTTGGTTTCCTTGTCCTTCTCTTCCCCGCGTGCAGCTTTGACCTCAGGAGTGGTGGTGGTTTTTGTTGCTTTTTCCACAGATTCTTTCTTCTTAGGAGAAGCCACCCTGGACACCTTATCTGAAGGTTCTTTCAAGGGCCCTGGTTTGGGTGAAGCTGCTGAGGGCTTGGACTTCCCGTCACCTTTTTTGACAGGCGAGGAGGACTTGGTCTTGGTACCTGGCTTCTTGGTCTTGGTCTTTTCCTTCAGGTCTTTCTTCAGAGCTTTGCCCAGGTTCTGCTCAATGGCTAAGGCCTCCGGGTCCACCATGGTCACGTCAGGGTGCCGTGGAGAAGGGCTGCGGTCCTGCACGGGGGCCGGAGGGGGGTCCATGTGTTTGTACGTGACAGTTTTATCTGTGGGGATCGTTTCGGACTCGTCTTCAGAGTCGATGTTGGCATCGGCTGTGATGGAGGGGCATTCTTCCGTCTCTGGGGGCACGTCAGAGTCAGTCTGGGACGGGGCCGACTCACTGACCGAGGTGGGGGGGGTTTCGTCACACTGTCGGCTCTGCGGCTTTCCTCCCGGAGGCGGCGGGGCTCCCCCCGAGTGAGTGAGGGGCTTCTCGGAGTCTTCAGTGGGCTCTTCACTCGCAAACCACTCCAGAGGATTGGGATTGATGAAGGAAGGTGAAAGCTCTGTCTTGGGATGCTTGTATTCACAGGAGGACACGAGGCACAAATCTACCTCCTGGCGGGCCTCTGAGGGGGACTTCTTTTCCGTAGAGTAGCATCGGTCCGAGGTCTCGTAGGAATATGCAGATGCCTGGGGGGTCTTAGTGATTTTCTCCATTGTCTCATAACAGTAAGGAGAAGAATCGGGGCTTCGTGTCGTTTTCGTAGACGTCTCATAGGAATAACTTTCGGCCTCAGGGAAACTGGGAATTTTCTCAGTGGTCTCATAAGAGTAGCTGGAGTCTCCTAGCGTGTGGCCGCCATCCTCAGAGTCATCATAGCCATTGCTGATGTCATCCAGGAGTCTCCTAGACCTTTCAGTCGCTTGATAGCTGTAACCACTCACTTCAGGGGTCCTTATTGTCTTCTCACTGATCTCGTAGGAGTACCCACCTTCTTCAGGGCTCCGTGTGGTCTTCTCAGTCATTTCGCAGGCATAGCCGCCATCTTCAGGGGTCTTGGTCTTCTCAGTGGTCTCGTAGGAGTAGCCACTGTCACACGGGGATTTCACGGTTCCCTCTGTCTTCTCATAGTAATAGCTGCCCACATCTGGGGTCCGAGTGGTTTTCCCATAAGAATCATAGTCATAATCTTCTTCATCTGGGGACCTGGTGGTCTTCTCAGGCTTCTGATAAGCATAGCTGAAGTCACCAGGGATCTTCCCTCCACTGTCCTTCTCAATACCAGGTGTGGTCAAATCTCTACTCAAGGTGAGATGCTGCTGCATTGTGTCGAATAGCATTGAGGCACGGAAGCCGTAGGGCTCTGTGGACGTCGGGTCCACGGGTGGGGAAGAGGCTGTGAGGCGTGCTGCCATGCTGCTCTCTTTGACTGCAGAGGTAGAATCTGAAAAACCGGGGGAATATGAAGGAGAGGACTCTCGTGGGGTGAGTGGAGAGATATCCGACTTGGGAGAGAGCTTCTCTCCTTCCAGACTTTGTACTTTTTCAGAGGTAAGCGAGGCATATAAGGTCATATCTCTGGGAGGAGCAACATCGGATAGAGTGTCTTCTTGAAGAGGAGAAGCTATCTGAGAAGGGGTATGAGCAGAAGAGGTGGAAGGGGAGGCCTCCACCTGAGACACCGAGATGAGCTCGGAGAGATCATTATCCTGGGTGTAGGACGGCTCCTCCGTTGGTGGGATCTTATGTGACAGACTGGAGTCCTGTAGGTCAGAAGGACTGTAGTCTACTTCAGTTGGCCCATTTTCAGTGATGTGCAGCCCGCCTGCGCCCACAGTTGGGTGATCTGGTGACTGGCGACTGAAGTCCATGGCAAGGGAGTGCTCAGGAGACTCCTGGCCAAATTCGATAGACATGGAGGACTGCTCAGATCTGTGATCTTGAACTGGTGTCCTGGATTTGGCAGTCTTAGGGGAGAAGTCTGGAGGAGAAATGGACATCGGTCTTGGGCATTCTTCTTTAGAGGGAGACATTTCTGTTTCCTGGAAAGTGGTAGGCGTTTGCACAACGGACACGGAGAGGGAGTCATCGACTTCTGTGGAATGTGGGGAGCCAACTTCGGCATGCAAGGAGGGAGACACATCATCTGTTGTTGGCTCTGGAAATGAGCTTGTGGCCACAGAGGCCGTGGAGACTGAGGCCACACCCTCCATGTGAGAGTATGTGTCTTCCGCTACGCCCTCGTCAACAGGCGTGGCTGACTTATCCGAGACAGTACCTTCAGAAATGGACATCTTGGTGTCTTCTTTGAAAGATCCGAACTGAATGACGTCTATTTGTGTCGGAGAAACATCTCCCAATTTCCTTTCATCCAAAGCCAGTGCTGCATGAGAACTCATGGCTTCTATATCATCAGTTTTCTTCTCTGGACTAAAGTCTTCCTTTATTGGTATAAAGTCCGTGCCCTTCCCTTCCTGTTTGTCTAGGTAAAGGCCAGTGGAAGTCATCTCAGAGACTGGACTCACTCGGTCTGGAAAGCCTTCCTTTCCATTCTTTCCTTCAGAGGGGCTTTCAGAACCTCTGCTGGGAGGCTTGTCAGCCACACTCAGAAAACTTTCATACGCAGACTCCGACCCAATCAAGGGAGGGCTGCGCAGAGGAGACAGAACTTTCTCAATGGGAGACTCTGAGTCGGGCACGGGTTCATCCATGGGGCTCACTGAAGCCCTTTCGCTCTCATCTTTGGCATCACTGAACTCAAAGCTCACTGGAACTGCCTGTGGTTTTTCAATGACTTCTGTTGGGAGGTGAGTGGATTTCTCCTCGGTGGGAGACTGGTAGTAAGGTGTGTGGCCAGCACTGCCAGTCACAGACTGAGACGGTGACACCACCTCCAGAGTCTTCTCCTCAGGACTGGCACAGTGTTCTTCAACTACTTCTCGGGTCACCTCGGGAGACACAGAGACAGCTTCCACCTCTGTGGAGACTTTAATCTCATTGGGCGTCAGAGAGAAGTTCACACTACGTTCCCCCAGGGGGGTCTTCTCCATGGGTGATGGTGGAGACGGACTCAGGGATGGACTCTTGGCCGGACTAAGTCTTTCATCGGAAACTGCTGAGGTGGTATCTTGGACTTCCAACGCCCCGCTGGGTTTCACTTCTTTCTCTTCAGAACAGTAAGCATCACGCAGAGCAGATCTGGTGAATTTGTCTTCTTCCATGGATGAGGGTGGCGAAATGGTGGAGGCTGAAACACTGTAATCCTTGCCCTCAGTGGCCTCTGTTTTTGATCCGTCAGATAAGCCGTTGAATGGTGTAACGGCAGGTTTGGCGTATTCCTGGGAATACAGTGCAGACTCGTATTTGGTGATATTTACGAATTCCTGAGATGGGGACTCTGTCTCTTCATTGTTGGTCTCATCACTCATCACGTCGCGCGGAGTGGACATCTCGTCCATTGGGGTAGGCTCACTGGATATCTCAATGGTGGACTGAGTGTAGCCGGAGGTGGCAGTGAACTCCTCGGGCTGGTCTTCCCGATTCTCCTCATCAGAGGCCGTGGCCTCACTCTCGGAGCCTCCGGGTAAAGTCTCGTCATGGATGGTAGATGCAGGTTCTCGGCCGGGAGACTGGGCTCCGGGCCGCTTGGTGGCTGTGGCCAGAAAGCCGTACTGATCAGTGCCACCGGCCTCTGCGGCCTTGTCAACCACGGCCATCACATAATCCTCTGCTTCGGCCTTTTCTGGCTCGTACTCTTCCTCCCTGGTATCCTCCGCTTTGTCCTCTTCGCCTTCCTCCTCAGATAGTTCAGCTTCTCCTTTCTCCACTGCCTCGTCCATGTCTTCTTCTGCCCGGTCGTCCCCACTCGCCACAGAGCCCCTCTTCTCCTCGATGTGCACGTCGGCCTCGGCCTTCGCACTTTCCTCATCGTCAACGGGGCTGTGCTTGGAGGTGCTCACGCACACGTTTTCTTCACTGTCCTCTTCCGGCTCCTCAGCCTCCTCGGTTTCTGCCTTTTCTTCATAGTCTCCAGTCTCGGAGGATTCTTCGAAACCAGCTCCTTCGTCTTCGTATTTTTCAATGTCATCCACCCCTTGCTTCTCTACCGGCTCCAGTTCCTCGGGCGTCTGCTCGCATTCGCCCTCCCCTTCGGTGGTAGTGATGCCCTCATCCGGGGACTCGGCAGGGCCTTTGATGACTTCTGTCTCCTGGACAACATAGGCTTCGACTGGCTCTGTTTCCTTCGCTTTCTCTTCACCTTCAAGGAGCTCCAGTTGAGGCTTGGTGTCCTTCACATCAACCTCTTCAGCCTTTAGTTCCTCAAAGTCCTTGGTCAGATCCTCGGGAGACGACATAAGGGACCTCTCGGCTTCAAGTTCTTTGGCAGGGCCAGTGGTCACTATTCCAGCAGCTGCCACCGCAGCTGCCGTGGTGGCCACGGTGCCAATGGCCGCGGCCTCTGAAGCCTTGCCTTCCTTCTTAATGACTTTAATTTTCCCTTTCTCTTTTGGCTTTCCAGCAGCAACAGACTCTTTCTTGACAGTCTCTTCCTTCTTAGGTACTTTTGGCTTTAAAGCAGCTGGTTTCTTTGCTTCAGATAGAGGAGTAGTTGATTTCTTTGAGTCCTTAGGGAGCTTCTTAATTTCTTTTTTGGGCTCCTTTTCTTCCTTCTTAATTTCCTTCTTTTCTTCTTTCTTAACTTCCTTCTTGGCTTCCTTCAGTGGTGTTTCCTTCTTAACCTCTTTTTTAAGTTCTTTTTTCTCTTCTTTCTTGATTTCTTTTTTGACTTCCTTTTTCACCTCTTCCTTTTTCGGTTTTTCCTCCTTCTTGACGGGTGTTTTCTCTTCCTTCTTAGCCACTTCCTTCTTGGGTTTCTCCTTTTCCTCTTTCTTTTCTTCAGGTTTTGGCTTCGTGTCCTTCTTCACCGTGACCTTCTCTTTGGCGACTTTGGGTTTGACGTCTGTGGCCTGCTTCTCGGCCACCTCGGCTTTGGCGGGAGGCTGCTCCTCCTTGCCGGCCACCTCCTTGTCTGTCACTGGAGGTTTGGGCTCTGTTTTTACGGGCTTGTCTTTTTTCACCACTACTTTCTCTTTGCTTTCAACTTTGGGAGGCTTTTCCACTTGGTTAGTTTTTGTACTATCAGGGATTTCTTCTTTAGACTCCTTCCGCACTGACTTGGTAGGAAGTGGCTTCGCGGCTGGCTTCAGACTTTCTCGGCTGTCGGCTCTCTGTTTCAGTTTGACTTGTTTTGCGGTGGTGGGGGTGGGCACCTGGCCAGTGAGGTCCTTTTGGGTGGCCAGAGGTTGCTTCAGGAAGTCTAAGTGTTTGAGCTTCTCTAGCCCTTCTAGGATGTTGTACTGGGTGCTGTTTCCAGGAAACAGAACTCGAATGATTTTTTCAGCAGGATTTGCTGGATGCCACACGATCAGAGAGGAGACTGAAGTTAAGTAGGAAATTGGGATATCTACTTCCTGACCACTGGGCAGAATGAACTCAGCCTTGTCTTTGCTGGTGCCAGTCCACTGCTGCAGAAAGTACTGCATTTCTTTGCTGCTCTTGACTGGATTGAGCACGTACATCTCGAGCTTCCCTACCCCCATTTTTTGGAATAGAATGACAGGCTCTATGGTATTGCCAACACTTCTAAACAGAGGCTCTGGTTTCATAGACAATTTGTTGAGGTACTGGAGAGTGAAGCAAGCTTCTTCTATGCTCCTCTTCATCTTGATGTTGGGCTCTGGGGTTTTCAGATTTTCAGGTACATTGAGAAAGACAACGCCCAGGTCAGGGGAGATGAGGTTTTTCATCCAGTCACTATTGGTGGTGGAGCCCTGGGACTGCTCCTCCTCTAGCTCGGCAATTTTCCGCTGCAGCATGCTGTTGATCCCAGGCAAATTGTCATCCCCAACGTGGGTGAGCAGAATGGAGTCCACTCGGTCTAAATGTCGGATGAGCTTCCAGAAGCAGGATTTTCTCTCTGACCCTCCGTTGATGAGCATATTGAATCCATTCACTGCAAACAGTGCAGAATCGCCCCGCCCTCCTGGGAAAATGTAACAGCAGGGCTTGGACAGCTTTAGAAATCCACCCGAGGTGGGAGGTTCCAGGATGTCAAAGGGAGAGGGGACTTCCACGGATTCTGAGAGATACTCAGTGAACTCAGAAAGTCCTTCCATTTCTGGCAATATACAAGCTGAGTTGAGTTTAATGTTGATGAAGTCTTGGAGATTGTGTCTGTCAAGATTGGAGTTCTTCCAGTCGCCCTCTTCAGGACAGAATAGGGTTAAGCTGGCTTTGTTGGCAGGATGGGTAGTACTCAGTAGCTCACCAATCTGGGTTTAGAGAGGAGAGGAGAGAAAAAAGGAGGAGGAGGGGAGGAGGGGAAGTTTAAGTGATTGTCGTTTCAGATTCATCATCTCCATCTACTGCTAGGTTTTATATAGATCACTGACTTACCCATAGGGTCAGTTTCAGAGATGCACTCAGGGGTCGACGCTATTTAAATGATGACATGTTAGCACACCAGAAGGTGAACAGCCTCTGTCCTGAGCCCTTACGTCATTCCCTCTGCTATTACCAACACTCTTCTCTCCCTGACGTCTCCCTGTAGTCCTTCCCACACACATCCCTGCCCAGCAGGAAAACTCCAGATTCCTCTCTGGTTCCAACACCAGTGACCATCTGGGTGACCTGTGCTTCAGACACAGCACTTACAAATACTCTGAACTTTCCCATGGAAAGGGATTTACCATGGAAAGCTGCCCTTAAACGAAGATATATTAAACTATCATAGGGGAAAACTGTGGGAGGCGTTCCACCACTTAGAGAAAACCTTGTCTTTTAATCCACTGGGCTTGGCAAAAGGCAGCCGGATCAAAAAACTAAAGGAATTCAGATGATAACAGTGCATTAATTACTTGCTGTCTCCTTTTACAACCCGGTAGGCACAAAGGCAAAAAGTTTGGTCTACCACCCCCAACCCATAGACAGGAAGTTATACATTACCTATTACTACCAAAAAAAAAAAAAAGGACTGGTTTCTGGCATCAGTACACACTGCTTAGAACATGAGTGCTTCACACAGCAGATCCTCTGCCAATACAAAGGCTTTTATTGAAACCGTGGTGATTAAAGTGGCCGGGTAATTAATTACACGAGACAGTGGCCAAATTCGTTCCCCGCTCGCTCGCATTTAAATCCAACATACAACCCTCTGCTTCTTCTCTGCTCCCGTTCTTTCCAGGGCAAGTGGGAATGGGTGGCTAAGATCCCATTCGGTTCAAATGTTTTTCGACACACTGTTGCGTACTTCCCAAGGACAGAGATGTGGAAAAGCAACTCGGGACTGAACAGTGACGGTGGCTTTAATAAAAACACTATTTTCTTTCTTACTCCATATGAAGGCCATATGTTTCATGATCTTAGCAAATGGCAAGGGAGAACCAGGCCATAAATTCCAGATTTCTTTCCATTTCAGCAAACCTCATAAATAAGCTCAGAGTTTCAACAGCCAAAGGCTCCGTATCCTGGATGGCAAATGATGAAGGACAAAGTAAAGGTTTTGCTTGGTCCAGGCAATCCTGAGCCAGCAAGAAGATTTAATTCTTCTGGCCTCATTTTCCTTTCTCATAATCTCCTGAATATTTATATTCTAAAGTTCTCTCTCTCCTTTCCCTCTACCTCCATCCCTTCTCCTCTTTCTCTCTCTCTCTCTCTGAGATTTCTGAAATTTTTTATATTGGATTACCTAAAATAGTCATTTTGTTTTACTAGCCTGTTAATCCTAAGTATAACAATTTTCATGAAGGGTCACAAAATAGCAAAATAACAAAAACTTTGCTGTTTCCCTCCAACTTAACTTTACAGTCTTCTGTAAAAGAAATAAGAATCAGCCCCTATTTTGGAAGCTAAGAAAACTGAAAAAGGAAATGGTGATCATCTTTGGGAGGAAATCGTTACCCCAATTATTTCCTGCAAATGGAAACCATCCTTGGGAACATCTTTGCTTGAAATATTTGCTGGTCAAAGCAAACATGGGCACCAAACAGGGTTTCCTATCCAATGATTAACACAGCTCTTGGTCACCCTCACTACATCACAAGGAGGGGTCCCTTGATTCTCATTTCCACACGAAGCATGTGAAAATTCATCATGTTTTACAGTACAATTGGGGGCAAATCCAGGATAACTCTAACTGCTGAATCTTTAATAGTTAAAATTTAAAAATTGAGTTTGATTCATTTGAATCTTTTGAAATTCCAATCTAGTTGAAAAGTGGGGTGATTGAGCCTTAATTCAGCTGGGGAGAGGCAAGGATATTCAATCATTATCAACCACCAGCTCTTTTAAGTGTGTCATCACCAAATTCAAGAAGGTAAAAAAAAAGACCTGAGAAATATCTACTTTCCATCTTGTCACCTCTTCCCAGAGAGTTTCTATCAACAGCAGGAAGTGACTGGAAAATAGAACAAAGCTATAAAGAATTCTGAGGAAATCTCAGGGCATAAAAGACATTTAAGAGAGGTCAGTGAGTAAAGAACTATGAGGTACAGGGCAAAGGAGAAGAGCACAGCAGCTCTGCTGGGCCACTTCCTTTGCAGAGAGGGAAACTCGGGTCCCTCTGGATAAAAAGCAGGATCCTGCGTATGAAGAGACAAGAATGCAGAGACAGGGCTGGAGGCAGCCAGTCAGGGAGGCAGGGGAATGGGGTGAGGGCGACAGAAATGAAGCTTCCTTGTTTCTGATTCCACACCTGCAGGCCCACAGGCACCATGGGGACTCGGCCTCAGGGCAGAGGCTGTGTCTCAGAGGGTTTGGGGCTCAGGTTTAGTCACTGCTCATCAGGGAGGCTCCAGCAATGGCAAGGAAGCCTGGGACCCGTCTGAAGACTTGGAAACAGAAGCTTCTTCTGAATGTATTGGGGAACTCTCTTAATAAACCCACAGTAACCAAGGTTTCCAGAGAGCAGAAACACATCTCCTGTTGCACTACATGTGGTCAGTTCCACACACGCCGTCACCCAGGAGGAGGAACCCGGGATGCAACGTGAGCTCGCTGATACTGTCAGACACAATCTGTTCTCCTGGTCCTTATGAGGATGGAGGACAGGCATGAACAGGAAGAATATGGCTGTGGGACAAAGAAATTAATTCCTTTTCCTGAATAGATGCGGTCATACTGGGAGAGGAAAGAAAATAAAAGAAATAAACGGCTTGAATGCAGATAATATAAATGAAACAAGATTTTAATTTCTAAACCATAGCCCGCTAACTACATTTCCCTGTTGGATTAGGAGGAACTACCGCAGACAGCGTGCCACTGCGCGTTAGCAGGTTCTTTGTCCCTCTGAACAATGGCAGCAGAACTAGGTGGGTCTGCAGCCAGTCACATAAGCAGTGCCTAATGGCAGCCTGGAGAGAGGTCTAGGATGGGCTGCCACAGAGTGAGTATTCACTTGGGTAAAGATGCTGAAGACATGTTGATCAGGGCTGGGGATGGCATGAAAATGAAAAGCATAACAAAATATGGGATGGCAGAATTAAGATATTTATGAAAGCTCTCGACATTGGAATGATGATAGCTGAGTCAGCCTGAACAGCACGACATCTAAAGGGATAAAACGGAAGGCTCAATAAACCAGCAGGGAAGAGTACAGGACTGGAAGACGTGGCTTAGCTGCACTATCCATGGGGGAACCCAAGGATTTTAGATGACAGTCAAACGGATTTAACACGAAGCTAAAGAAGCTTAAACTTCCAGGCTCCGCCCTGGCACGGTCTTCTCCCTAACACCTTGTACTTAAAATATTTTATATTAATAACTGTGATTTTTTTTTTGTAGTGCCTGAGATTAAACTCAGGGGTACTCTAGCACTGAGTCACCTACCTCCACATTTTAAAAAATTTACTTTGAGACAGGGTTTTAGGAAGTTAGTTGCAAAGCACTTGAACTTTTGATTCTCCTGCCTCAGCCTCCCAGGTAGTGGGGACTGCTGATGTGTGACCCTGTGACTGGCTCTTTTCATTTTGTTTTTTTTTTCCTTCCAGCACTGGGAATTGAACCCAGGGACTTGCACATGCGAGGCAAGTACCACTGAGCCACATCCCCAGCCCTTTTTATTTTGAGACAGGATCTCTCCAAGTCACTAAGTGGCCCAGACCGGGCTCAAACTTGCCATTCTCCTGCCTCAGTCTCCCGGAGTGCTGGGATCACAGGTATGTGATGCTATGCCCAACTTCCTGTTTTTTCTTTATGGGAGTCTCCAAATTGTTCCAATGGCAGAGCTCCTGAAAGACTGCATCCCTGCCTCTCTGATATTCAATCATGCATGGTGATGGTAAAACTTACTTTCAGACTTACTTAATAAAAGATTATTTTGAAAAGTCCAGAAGGCACTAACTACTGGAATACGGTATCCCAGTTTAAGGTATGACATTTTAGAGAAACTAAGCCAAAAAGCCACCTGTAATGAGTCTCCTTTTTAACATATTTTTCTCTCTGAAGATCACATCTACTGGGCGTTAAATACCTCTGATATGCAAACAGGTTAGCTCCAGTCTGAGTTGTTTAGCTCTGGATTCTTCTATACAACTCTTTGATAATTCTAAGGCACTAAAACATGACGAGGACTGAACTCCTGAATCTCTCCCCTTCCTGACTGAGGAACAGGTTTGAAGGACATCAAGCAGGGAATACAAGGAACTTTTAATATTTTAGGAAGAACTGAGAGTACAACTGAGGTGATCAATGGGGAACTGTGTTGGTGAAGAGTATCTAAGACACTGAGGGTGGAAGACAGATTACATCCCTTCCCTGAAGGTGTAACCAGATAAATAAGGGAACCCTTTGCGACACAGAAGCTAAGAAACGCCCCAAGAGATGATGACTTCCCCATCCCTAGATTTCAAAGACGGACGCATCAGAGATGACCACTCTGAGATGCTGGTTTTGTAACTGATCTCTGATGATTAAGACTCCAGAAACGAAGTTCCAAGTGCACTGATAATTCTGTTTCTCAGTACATTTGTTTTAGCTATTCTTGTCAAAAAAGTAGAGCACTTTTGTTTTTGAAAAAACTGTGTTTCTGGTTTCTCTGCAGTTGAGTAGTACATTCCAAAAGACTACATAAAAGGAAAAAGCTACACGCCAAATGACCTTTAAGGTTCTCTTGTCACTGAAGTATTCTGTACTCAAACTTTTTCCCAACCCAGCAACAGGCTGTTGTTCCTCCAAAGACTGACAATCACTGGTGTTGTCCAGTGATTTTCAACTCACTTTAGCTGTGGCATCCTGTCTTCAACACCTAGGAGGCAAAAGCAATGATGGCTGAGTTCTCCACAGTGCAGACGGGAGAGAGTGAATTCCATCCAGTGTCCTTCCCTCCCTGCCCTTGCCTTTCCTCCATCACCCCAGCACTGACTGGTGAGTCTTTTCTATATGTGTTGAGCATTTCTTTAATCGCCAAAGTATCAGAGTAGGAGCCTTACAAGAGTAGCAAGGAAGAATTAGACAGTTTTTGGCCTTAGTGATATCTGCCACAGTGTAATGAGCCACTGCTATGATTACAAGCCTTGAGGAATCTGCCTTTTCACAGAACTTACATTCTTTTGGTAAAGCTGTTTCCTTTTCTTCTGTAATTAATGGCAAAATATGACATGTATACAGCCCGTTTTGCTAAAGTTCTACTTCCGTGGCCTATAAAAATGATTTAATCACCAATGCTCATTACACTATTCTTCATTTAAAAGTGTTTGTGTGTATTTAGGGTCCAGATGTATGAAACACGGTAATTACTCATGTAAAGTCTTTCCAATGATAAACACATTTCTTTACATATTTCCTTTGTTTGGTTTCATGGCAAAGAAGATAAACCAATAATACGGGTAGAAACTGCCCACTGGAAACTAACTGCAGACCTGGCTGGGGATGCAGAGAGGTCCCCAAGGGCCGGTGAAGAAGCCAAGGGTTTAGGGCTGAACTGAGCTTACAAGGGGGTCACTTAACTGCCCCCCACATCATCAGGCCACTGCCAGATCTCATTCCTCCCTAGAGTAAGATGTCGATAGTGTGTGTATGATCTGAGCTACCAACCAAATCCCAAATCCCTGAGTATAGCATGAACTTGATTGACCACACAATCTTGCAGAAGATTCTGATATTCTAGTGATCTTGTGCCAATGTCAGAGCAGTAGGAGCAGGCAGAAAGCACTGCAGCTCTAGCTCTGGAATTTCAGTGCAGTTGAACAGTGGTGTACTGGGCCTTTACTACACGCAGGAACAATGGAAATGGAGACAAACAAGACCTGCCTGACCGAGCAGCCCTGGAGGGACACAGATCACAAGCTCTGCGAAAGATGGAGCCCAGCTTTCACTTTCAAACGCTAAAGACAGACCAGCTGTTTTTGAGTTGCTTTGTCCCTTTGGGTGGTAATGCAGATGACACCATGCCTCTAAGAACTGGAAGCTTCGAATCCTAAGATGTCTTATTTTGCAGCTTTGTATTCTCCCCGGCCCTCCCATGTGTAGGAGTGAAAAGCATTATGTCCTCTGACCATGTTTGAGGCCTGCAGCTGAGCCTAATGAGGCAGGGCAGCTGCTTGCAAGGCTTGCCAGGGAGGACAAGAACACAGGGATCTCCCCATGGAGCACGGGGCTAAGGAGGAAGCAGGCGGAAAGACACACGGGCCTTCGCCACGCACACAGGAAGACAGATACCAGCGGATACTCCTGATAGGATGTCTCTTGTCCTCTCCATTTAGAAATCTACCATCACCTATCGGTGGGTCCTAACCTGCTATGCTGATGGCCCTGAACTGTACTGTAACTGCTATAAACAAATATGCTAGATTAAAAACAAACAAACAAAAAACAAAACACACATTATTTTAGAAATTCCCACAGCCAGGATAAATTCTCAAGCAGAAATAAGCAAATTAAAATCTCTCGTCTGGTTTTACCAAATGCCACTAACACCCTATAGTTTTCAATACTTCCCTTGAATAAGACATATTTATAAGACATATTAATAACTCAGTTCCAATCCAACTACTTCAAACATCTTTTTCTTGGGTCATAATCATGCCGTTTTCCTACCTGCCTCCTTTTCCAAGGGCCCCTCGTACAACCCCAGTCTTAACTCTGGGACAGACATTAGAGGTAAAAAAATCAGAAATAATCAGGCCAGGAAAAGTAGGTACAAGTACTAAAAAGAGATCAAGGTAGTGACATCCTACCCAAAGCCCAAGAGAGCTCTGGAGTATTCTTTTAGAAAACAGGAAACCTGGATTTTCTCTTGGGCTCTTTCATTTCAAGTTTCTCTTATCATTTTTGCCATCTGTAAATGTTGCCTGTCCCAGCCCCGCCTCCTGCCCATCTATCTATATGACAGGCACATTGCAAATGGTTCCGTTAACAATGGACGAGTGCACTGGATTCTCTGGCAAGGAGCCACAGGACTAAAGTACTCCGCATCACCGTTTTCCTTATTTC
Organism: Dasyprocta punctata; assembly: GCA_004363535.1. Lineage (NCBI taxonomy): Eukaryota > Metazoa > Chordata > Mammalia > Rodentia > Dasyproctidae > Dasyprocta > Dasyprocta punctata. Next base: position 24,315 of record RJWM01017771.1, on the reverse strand, counting down.
AAAGGAGATGGGACACGCCCACGCCCCTCCCCCCACCCAGTTTTCAAACAGCAGCCTGAGTCTAAACAATAACCAAGCAACTTCAAGCTGAGACCTCTCCCGACAGGAACTCACCTCTTGATCGGTGAAAATCTCTATGAAGTTCTGGAAGGAGAAAGAGCCGGACTGGAGAATGAGCTCCCCGGTATTTTCAAAGCACTGCCCGGTCAGCACGAGCAGCTTGTGTCGGGCGGCGTCAGTGATCATCAAGCGCACCTGAAACCCGCAGGGAGTAGGGTATGAGTGGGAGGCAGCACCCCATCCCACCCCCGGGACAGGAAGTTTATCACAATAAAGGCATTTATTTCCTGAGACTCTCACTTCTTCCCTGGCGGTACAGGCAGAGGGGGCTGGAGGAATCATCCCTCTTACTAAGTGTGGCCCTTAGATCCCCAGGAATATCATTTTCAAAGTTCTGCTACAATACCGACAGCAGTGGTGGCTGACTTTCTCCCCACCATTTCCTCCTCCTTCCCAAAGCAGTCTTCACAGCTGGAAGCATTTGTTCCACAGCTGTTCGGAAGTGTCTGCTAGCAGCATGCAGTCTGTGAGACCAGGAAGGACTTGCGAATGTCCTGCAGGCTGAGTCACCATGTGCAGCCAGGTCCCAGAACTGCCTCCTTAGGAAGGCCAGGTTCCAGCTAGGATCCCAAGTCAGCATGACCTCTTTCCTCCCAAGCCACAGAGTGAGCACAGGGCTCCAAATGCAGTTTCTGACTGGCAAGGTGCCTGACACTGAACATAAAGAAAATGCTACCCCTGAGAAGCAGTCTTTGAGAGTGAACTGCAAATTGCTTACACTAAAGAACTCTGTGTGAACTCTGAGAGGGAGGAAGCCTGCCATCCTTCCCAGAAACACCAGTCCAAGCACCAAGATATTTGTTCTGAGCCCAATTCATGAATGTCCAGCACATACTGCATGCCATACATCACGCCAAGCACGAAAAGGAGGACGCTAAAATGGCCACAACCTCCTGCCCAAGAAGGCCACGTGGAATCAGGGAAAAACACATGTAACTAAGCAATGGTCTCAGCCCCATCTGCTCGTGAGCTTCAGGATTTCAGGGGAGTGATGGCTATGTTTTAGAATTAGATAGTGGTGATGGTCATACAGCTTTGTGCTTATCCTAAAAATCACTGAATTATATACTTTAAAAGGATGGGTTTTATAGTACCTGAATTATATCTCAACTTAAAAGAAATGAGGCGTAACAGAGACGCTCAAAGCAAGACAATGAATGCAGATAGTGGAGGATCCAGGAACTCTGGCTACTTGGATGTCCAACAAGCAACTCTACCTGCAGGCTCTGAACTGCGGTAAAGGAGCTAGGAAATGGAACTGTATCAACTCCTTGGCCTGGGTGGCTTTGCTTCAGCCAAGTTCTTACATGTTGTGCTCTGAAATTCTCTGTCACTCTCTCTAGCAACAAAAATTTCAGTCACTACTGCCACACGCTGTCCTGAACACCTGGCACCTCAAAGCACAACACAGAGAATGGACATTAAATGTCAGAACTGCTAGTGACGAGCTCCATTTCACAGAGGTGCAAACTCAAACAAAGACGGCCAATGGCTTGCTCCAGGCCACTAGCTAAGAGGTGGCAGACCCAATGTGACACCAGCTGCCATGCTCCTGAGCACTGTGCAGCCCACCTAGCAGTGGGGTGGGGGTGGGGTGCTGGATAGCTGGGAATCAGGCTTACAAGCCTCCACCCTGCAGCACATGCCCCACGCATTCCCCCAATTCTGCAGTCCCTCCCCTCCCCCAGGTGCTACAAATCCAGCTAACACCTCCTACTGTATCTTCACTGGGAGCGGAGGGAGTGAGGTGGTCAGACGCCAAGAAGTAGGTGCCCACTGCTTCAGGAAGAACCCTGGCCTAGGGCTTCTCTCTTCTGTCCCTCACTGGTCCCTCCCTGTCCGGCCCCTCCGCAGGGAGCACAAGCAAGGCCCCACCCAAGACACCTGGGAGCCCGCTGCTTACCTCGGTGCTGACTGCCTCATCGGAGGGGTTGATCAGAACCACTGTTTCCAAGACGTCACTTCGGTGATGCAGGATCTTTTGTCCTGCAGGCACAAAAACACACAAAAGAGGAGACCGTTAGCTCTTCCAGATGAAAGCTGCCGCCTGCTTCTGGAACAACAGAGGCATTTCTGCCTCTAGGGACAATGTAGCACAGGGCTCGGGGATTCTCTGCCCTGTCTGAGTGCTGCAGAACCAGACGGTGCCACACAGCAGGCCCGCTGCAGAGCTGGGTCTGGGCGGCCCGAAGCTCACAGGCTCTCACACTCTCTGGTTTTCAGGGCTGCTCGAGGGGCAGCCTTCGTGCCCTAATGGTGGTTTTCATCTGAAACAAGGCGCCGCTGATGCCAGGAAAACTCAATGGGGCTCTTGACATTTCCTTTCTCATGGTAATGGGGGATGTTTCTCCCTATCAGCCTTTCTTCTGGTGAGAACTGCGCCCAGATTAATTAGGAGCCTTACTGGGAAATGAATGACATCCAGAAACCCGGGCTAACAATTAGCCCAGCAGCCGGAATGGCCGTCGCAGGGAGGCTCACAGTCTGCCAGGGTAGTCGTTCATTCACTCGCCCATGGAAAAGGGCAGAAACGACAGGCAAACGGAAAGCACAGAACCACCCTTCCCCAGGACGGGGTGGCCGAACGGCTTCCTAAACACAAGCAAAACTCAGGGGGCACCACAGAGCAAGCTGTCGTGAGGGACGGGGAAGCCGGGCTGAGGAGGGCCCCTGCTGCAAGGTCCCTGGCCCCCCACATCCGACAGGTGCCCGGGTCCTCCTGCGGCTGACCCAGGCCTCAGCCAAAACAGACCGCTGTCTGCAAAGACAATGAAATGAGAGCTATCAGGTGGATGGATGAGCGGCCAAAGCTGGTACTGCACCTCTGAGAAGGGGGTGTTCCCTCCAAAAACCCAGAGGGAGACAGCTGGTTAGGAGCACAGATAAGAACAAGTCTGCTGCTTGGAAGTACAACAAAGCTTGGGTAACAGGCAGAAACAAAATCCAGGGAGATGCCTGAATGATGGAAATACAAAGGGCAAGACCTAAGGAATGGATAAAAAAATTGTGGTATTTCTATGTAATGGAATACTACTCAGCTATAAAGAACAACAAACTAGACATTTTTACCCTCAAATGGATGAATGCTGAGCATATGCTTCTCAGTGACCTGAATAAGTCACATATACATGACTATCGCATTGCTGCACTGGTTTGAAGAACTCAAAACCTATGTATACATTAAAAATTACTTGGGTCAGTTAGAGAAAAAGAAAAAGAGAATGTTTATTATTTGATATTTGGATCTAATTTTGCTTTTTAAATTTCATTTTCTTCTGCTTGAAAAAAAATAGGTCTTGAAATCTTAAAAAAAATGAATTGTTTTTCTTTGTAGATGAAGTTTTAGTTTTTGCTGGTGCTTTCAATATTTTTTGCTTAGACACATTTGTATATGTGTATGCATAGGATGGCTAAAATGACTATATTTCTAAATGTACTGGTTATTGAAAAGGAACAGCTGACACTCAATTTACATTAACTTTGCATGTCTATATCTGTTAATCTAAACAACCCTTTTGAAGGTAGCGATATGCAATATTGCAACCATTGTCAAATTCCTATCATCTTGCCCTGTAAACCTATAATATTATTGTTTTGGATTTGTTAAAAAAAAAAAAAAGGGACAAGACGACTCAAAGCAGCCAGGAAACTAGTCTAGCAGTTCTTCCCAAAGCTAAAACAGAATTATATGGGACCTGGCCACTCCATTCCCGGGTAGGGGTGGAAGCAGGGACTTGAACAGTACTTATCTGTCTCTGTTAACTGTGACATTATTCACAATAGCCAAAAAGAGAAACAGCCCAAATGTCCAGGTACTGGATTAAAATGTGGTACGCCCATACAGTGGAATACTGTTCAGCCACAAAAAGGATGACATTATGATGCCACCACACAAAGCTATAAAATATTATGCTAAATGAAATAAGTAAGGCATGAAAGAACAAACATGGTATGATTTCACTTATATGAAATACCTAGAATAAGCAAATCCACAGAGAGTAGATTAGTGGTTACCTGGGCTAAGGAGGGTTTGTTTAATGGGTATCACTTTTGTCTTGGGGTGGTGGAAATATTTTAAAAACATCTGACTATAATTAACAATTGTACATTTAAAAATAGTTAAAACAGTAAATTATTTGTCACATATTTATCGTAACTTTAAAGATCAATAATGCACCAACCATTGGAATAATGGACTCTACCTAGAATGGCCTGCAAATTATATCTCAGAAAAGTGGCTAGATAAGGAAGAAAGCAGTTCAGGGTACACGGCGCACCTAGGGCTTTTTCCTTTCATCACCAAAGACCAGAAGTACTACAGTCAGCGGCACGCTGACATCCTCCTCCACCTACTCTTCTGAACACCTCGTGTTTGCCAGCCGGCCCTAATCAGACACAGAAGAAGCCCCACATAAAGGATAATAGTGCTGGGGACTGATCTAAGGCTTCGCAGTCTACTGCCCCTTGTGGTCACTCACTTATCCCCCAGAGAGCTCCCTGATGTGGGTGTCATGACTGTCCTTCATTACTGTTGAGAACAATGCGCCTACAGAAGAGGATTAAGCAGCCCAGGGTCACACAGTGCGGAGGTGGTCAAGGCAGGGCTAGGGCCCAGGCCATCTGGCTCTAGAGGCCTTTTGTGTCAGTGGCCTACAGCATTCGCTACTAGGACTAGGATTTGGAAAAGCAGACCAGGCAGAGATACCAAATGCCGAAGGAGAGCTAGGGAAGAGCATGAAATGAGAGATGTGCTTAAAGAAGCAAGAAGACAGAAAGCATCGGAAGGATAACACTGGCTAAAGTAACTAAAAAAACAGGCAAAGAGACAGCACCCCCACATGAAAGAAAGTGAAATTAAGCAAAAGTACAGGATGTCGTACTCCAAACAGAGAAACTCCAGAACAGGAAAGGCACCGCACTGCTTGAGCAACCCAAGAACTGAGGCTTAGTTAAAACAAACTAAACCACGGAAAAGAAAGTTCATTTATTATGAATGGCAAATTCTATAATTTGTTAGAAGTTGCCCTTTTTTGGGGGGGTGCTTTTTAGTTTTGTTTTTGACAACCAAGTACATTTAAGACAAAAAGTAGAATAAATAGTAAAATGAAAACCAGCAAAATGCCTAAGTGGCTTCTAAGTCCTCCCATTAGTAGCCTTCCTTGGAACAAAGATGACAAAATTTTCCAAGGCATCAGGTTGAGACAAAATGAAACTACCGCCTTAGCCCAGGGAGAAGGGAAGAGTCATCTGGTCACCGGACGGTGTTTTAATGTGGGCACCACCGCAGCAGCAGGCAGTAGATGCCCGCTCACTGGCCGCTCGCTGTAGGAATTTACAAAAGTGCACCGCAGCGAGGCTCGGGGGGCCGCTCCCTCCCCAGGAGGGGTGGGGGTCAGACCCCGACACTGCTGATCACACCCTTCAGTGTGGACTCCCAGCACAGCCAAGCCCCTGCCCACTGCACACCCCTGCCCAGGCACGGCGAGGCCCGTGTGCCAGGCCTTCCCCGGCAGGGCTCCTTACCATCCACCACGAGTGTGCTTCCTCTCCGGCTTCATCACCGGCAAACGAAACAAATGCCATGTGGCAGACGCCATTGACCTTCAGTCCTCCCAAACCAACTTTCAGACCAGGGCACCCAGGAACTCAGTGCAGGGCGCCCTTTGTGTCCACCTTTGGAACTACGGAGGGCAACGACACCAACGAGGCGCACGCCGGGGCTCCCTTGCTACTCCGTCCACAGAAGTCCCTTTATAGCACTGCTCGGGGGAAGGACGGGATGGGAAGAGACAGAGAAGCTTCGTGCTCCTGTCGAGCTCCCTTCCTTACAGGACGCTGTCAGCAGGGGCTGAACCTCCCCAGCATCTGGCAGAGCCATGGCCCGACTGAGGGGCCGGTCGCACTGTCCCGCCCCTGGCATCCCGTGGGCGCCAGCTCTCCCGGGGCAGACGGCTGCCAGTTCAGTGCCTGCGATGCTCCAGAGTTGCATACTTGGGGACTGTCTCACCCCGGGCAACGCGCCAAGCTGAGGCCACCACCCTGTGCCTGGGAAGGCCTCATTCAGTTGCCTCAGGAAAGCAAGTCACCCAGGGTCCAGCCTCTCTCGCCACCACGCTAATCTGTGATCTCTGCAGACACCTCTCGGGGGAGCCTGCGGGCAGCCCCAACAGGGGAGCGACCGGTCAGAGGGCAGCAAAAAGCAGAGACTGTGCCACTTACTGCTTCCCCCAAAACTGTCTATGGGGCTTGCCCCCACAACTCGGGGTGATCAAGGGGCTCAGCACAGTGGGGCTGGGGCAGTGGAGATGGGTGCTGTGTGCCAAGGGTTCTCCTCAGAATCAGAGGAGGGGGCTGGAGACTCCTTGAAGCAGCAGGGTCCTTGCAGACAAAGGGACTTCTGTCTGTGTTCTTCCAGAGCTGGGTGGGGAACTCTTAAGGAAGCCTGTATTTCTCAATTATCACTGGTATTTGTTTTTCTTTTTGAAAATCTGACAGTATGTGTGTTCACTGACGGTATGTGTCTTTTAAAGTGAAGTTGTTTTAGTGGTTTATGTTTTACTATATCCAGATGATTTCAAAATCTCTTAAAGCAAAATGTTATTCTTTACATACATGAGTTTCTAGGGTACACACAGGGTCTCTCCCTTCCAGAGTTTAAGACTCGTCTAAACGCACAAAACACAGGCTCTCTTCGTGCCCTCAGAAGGTAACTACAGCTAACTGACAGCTACCACCGAGGCACAACCACAACTGAACCTGCTCAAAGCTCGGAGCCTTCTCTCACACCTGGCTCCCCCCAGCTGCCCCGGCCCCGCATGCAGTAGCTGGAGGCTGCCCCGTCCCTGCTCCAGCCAGGGCAACCCCACCACCACAGTCTGAGCCAAGTGACAGCTGCTGATGAAACGGCCAAGTGATGAAACGGGGGCGGGGGGGAGGGTAGGCGGGGGGGAGGCTGGACCAGGAGCAGCGGGGGAGCCGGGCACTGCAGCAAACCTTGGTGTGAACAGAAACCAGAACAGCTAAAACCTCTCAGATAGTCGGTCTGTAAGGGGATGTAACTCAAGGGCTTCAGGGGGAGTATTTACCTCCTTTTCCATTAAGGATCACAATTTTGTTTCTACAACTTCCTTTTTCTAAAAACCAGTCTACAAGCACGATCTAGAAACGATCATCAAAAAATAAAGAACGCCTTTGATTTCTATTTAGTAGGGAAGGGAGAAGATGCGGAGAGTCCTGAGTAACGGATGACGAGGACCGAGGCGGGTCAGGGTGGGGTGCGGGCTCCTTCAAGGTTCTCCCTTGTCCCCCTCTTCCCGCCCCACGCCCACCAGCTCCTGTGCCACCACGGCTTCGCTGGTCAACTCCTTCCAGCCCCCTGCCAGGTGAAAACCAGAGTGGGCGCCCTTTGAAAAGGCATCTGACATTGTGATCCAAGCTTACAGAAGTTTCCAGCATGAAGAAACAGAAACCATAGAGAGGGTTAAGGGAGACTCTATAGAGTTACAAGGGGAAATGCGTGGGACAAAAAGAGGCCTGGGACCGTTTAGCTCTGGGTAAAGTCTAGCAGATCAAGAAACAGCCACACACAGAAAATATCTTGGTGTTAAGGAGGGATACAGGCGTGTCTAACTCTGTCTCTTCACCACAGTGGGTTTCTGGTGAGGAAACCTCTCACCTCAAACCCATGCACATAAAACACTCCCCCGGTAAAACGTAGCTAAAAGGAGAAAAGCAAGAAACGAAAGGTGCTCTATGCAGGAACGAAAATCACCAACAGGTAATCACCAACAGGTCTGCCGGCAGCTATTAATAAGAGTGTTTTATGTGACATGCTATCCAGGCCTCTCTGCTGCAGGAACCCACATACTATGCAAAGCAAATGCATGGTCAGTCTAAAAACAAGTGAAGCAGTAGGGGAGGATTTAATACGGGGATGGCACAGCGGGCACCAGGCCAGCAGGACGCCCCTGAGCTCCCTTCTGGATGGAGAGAAGAGACCAGAAAGTGAGGAACAGCGCAGAGGACCAAGGCCTATTCAGGAGCCAGCGGTGGCTCTCTGAGCTCCTTTATCTCACCTCAGTATTTCTGAGCAAGACAAACAGTCGGGTGAACACAAGCTTTCCCCGTAACAACAGAGCTTCTGAGAGACCACAATTACCAGATCTCTTTCCCAGGCACTCCAGAGCTTGGGGTCAGGAGAAGCATCCAGGAGAAGTTTTCCAGAAGCTTTCCTCTTGTTCCCTGGAGCAAGAAATCACTCAGCCCTGAGGGACAACACTGGTGACCAGGCAGGTCAGACAACAACAAAGTCCCTTCACCGCTGCCACAGAGATACTGTACTGGGAAAAACCAACGTGTCAGGGGATTTGGTATCTCCTGATTGTCCAGATCCCCAAGGACCAACAGTGTCAGCACAGAAAACAAAGAGAAGTCAGCTATTACCAGGAAATTACACAGAATCCCTCTCTGGGGAGTACCACTCCTGACCCTGGAGGGAGTCTGATTTCTCAGGGGCCCTCACATCTCAAATCAACGTGTTCATCTCTTTCCCTTTCTCCACCTTCAGCTCTTGGCCTGAGGTTTGAAAAAGAACCCTTTCCAAGACGGTATCTCAGAGGTAACAGGAACCACAGGAACCACGGGAAAAGGTCAGGCACGCTGGTTCTACAGTCACACACGCTCAGGGCACCTTCTATGAGCTAGGTGCCATCCTCCCTGGATCAATGAACAACTAAATATGGGCTGATAGGCAGAAGTAGTTAGTGATAACATCTAACCTTTTGATCACCAGAAAGCCCATCCCAAGAACACAGCAATAAAACTTTTCATGTGACGAGTGACTTAAGAGTTTTCTAGGCACGCTGTCCTTTAGGTAGCATCTTATTTAACCCTCATAGTATTCCCTGGAAGTGCTGGGCACAAATATCCTTCTCCCTTCGTCACAGACCACAGATCTGAGGTCTAATGACTTGCCCAGGACCTCACAAACAATGTGGAAGAGCATGACCTTGGGTCAAGGTCATGGCCATGACACCATCCCTTTCTCCTTTTCCTGATTCACTCACTTCCACAATGAAGGCTTTCAAGTTGGGATGTCAAGCTCCCCCTCTGTAAAAGGCACACACACAGCCTGGGATGGCTGCTGAGTTGCGGGGACAACCTGGGCTCACCCTGGGCAGGCACCCTGGCCCCCCACACCCTAGAGGCCAACGTCTTCTTTGTTTCCATTCACAATCAGCCAGGGTCTCTCCCACCTGTCCCCGGATACTCCTGGAAATGGCCATTTATTTTCTGTTCGAATAGATTTGTGTTTCTGTATGTGTTTCTTCTCTGATGTGTATTCCAGAATGTCACACCATTCTTCAAATGCTGACTTTTTAAAGAGAATTTAAAAAAAAAAATTCCATTGTAAACAGGTTAATCATTTTTCAATATAAATAGGCTGATCATTTCTTGTGTTTCTCACCTTGGATGGTCTTGGGTTATGGAGGATTTGGCTATTACTGAATTTGAGTCTATACCTCATTTTCTCTACATTTCCTGGACTTTGTAGCTGCATTGGTCTGGTTTTCCACGTGTTCTTCTATCTCATCCTTCCCTTGGTGGCTCTGCCATCTTCTGGTTTGTTTACCTGATCTTTATCCTGAATAAACAGTAACCAAAGCCCCTGGATTCTCTAGGTCAGATCCTGTTTTGTATTTCCCACCCCTCCTGTCCCAGCTGTACACGGTAGGAGCAGAGGGCAAGACAGCCTAAAGGTCTTATCTTCGGCAACGCACAGATGCTACAGATCAGACAAAAAAAAAAAGAGACGCGCACCCACCTGTCAGGGAAGCCAAGGCTGCTACGGGTCAGCATCTACCTTGACATTTACTATTTTACCATTTACAAAGTGGGACCAAAGCATGTGGTGATAAAGAAAGATAATAAGAAGCCAGGCATGGTGGTGCACGCCTTTAATCCCAGCACTCGGGAGGCTGAGGTAGGAGGAGCGTTGTGAGTTCGAGGCCAGCTTGGGCTACAATGTGAGCACAAGGCCGGCCTGAGCTGAGCTACACAGTGCGACCCTGCCTCAAAAAACTAGGGCTGGGAGTTTGGCTCAGTGGCTTAAGCACCTGCCCTGGCAGGTGCGAGGTTGTGAGTTCAATCCCTGGTGCCACAAAAAAAGAAACAGATAATAAAAATGGCTATGATATACTCAATGCTTGCCCTCCATCACACACCAAAGTTCCTCAGGTCTGCCAGCTCGTGTACTCTGCACAGCAATCCACGAGGAATATACTACTCCTGCTTTGCGGATGAGGTCAGTGGGGTCCGAGGGTCCTCAGAGCCAATCAGATGGGAAGCGGGTGGCCAGCGTGCAGAGCCCAGGCCCCAGCTGGTGCCATTGCTAGGGGAGGAAGTAGTCAGATGGCAGTGAGTTCAGGGTGGGGCACACTGCAGGAAGTGCCAGTGGGGTGCCCATGCAGCTCTGTCTGGTAAGCAGGCAGAGACAGGGATCCATGCTTAGCTGTTAGGCTGGGCCAGGAACATGGCATCTGTTTAGTAGCCGCTCTCAGAGAGCACAGGAAAAGCTCCTTGCTGAGAACTGTCTCGGGCAGTGTCCCTATTTGAAAGGCTGGCCAAGGTCACCGGAGGCGACAGAAAAAAGGGATGGGATGTTAATGATACCCCACCTCCTCTGCTCCCCTTCACCCCACCCACCCCAAGGTGATTTAAACCCCAGAACTGTTCTGAGTCCTAGACTAAAACTTACCCCCTCAAAAAGGAGAGTTAAAGCAGAATATTTCAGAAATATTAAGTGACCCGCTGAAACTCACACCTGATTTTAGTCATTCTCAGACACTCCTGGTCTGACCTTCACACACGCTCCTCTGATACATGATCTACACTCTGGGCATGGCTTCATTTTCTCTCGGAGGCCTGGGATGGAGGAAGACCAGTGGCAGCAGCCGTAGTTCTCAGAATCTACTATTTCCCATAGCCACTCTGAGATGCTCCATAAAAATTCAAGTTCACATGGCCCAAACTCCAGCTTTGTGATTCAGGAAGCCCAGGGGACAGCCTGGGGGGGTCTGCATTTCTGCAGTCTCCAGGTGGTTCCCAGGGCTTGTGGCTGTATTCCGTGAGATGCAAAATAGCACGATGATGAATATTCTGCCGGTCAGTAACAACAAAATATGTGAGCTCATTTAAAATCATCCTCACAGCGTTTTTATGTATGACCATCTTAATGTCTGAATGCACTGCTAGAATTATTTCCCTTGGGCCCAAGTGTGATCGTTAAGACTCAACCAACTCTTCTCAGTACGTATTGATTCTCAGAAGCATGTGACAGGTTTATCTGACAGGTAATTTCCCGTCACTCCTGCCATTGATCAGCTCCAGCAAAACACCTGACCTTCTGCCTTCATCTGTTCCTATCAGAATCAAATCACACTATTATTCAGTGCAAAGACAGCTACCTTTAAAACAAAAATTATATTAGTTCATTTTGCTATTTGGCCATTGAAAGGAAAAAAAGACAAACACACAGCTGGCACAGCACATACTAAAACCTGGACTCTTAACAACTGCAGATCCCTTGCCAAGCCTTTAGCCACTGGCCAGGGAGAAAAAGTATAAGCTGATACTTTTCCCCTAGTAAAGTCTGGAAGGGATAAAGCTGCTGCCAGAAGCAGCACCAGACTGGACCCAGCAAACAGCCTCGCAGTCTCACAGGAAGGATTTCGGTTTTGTTTCTTGAGACAGGATTTTGCTATATGGCTCAGGCTGACCTCAACCTCAAGATCCTGCTGCCTCAGCTTCCCCACGCTGCGGTTATAGGCGGTGCACTACCACACCCTGCTCAGGAAGGGACTTTAAGTCCATGTCCTGCCCTAAAAGAATGAGGCTCAAGAGACCCAACCTGGTCCCAGGTAAGGTGGTGACTCAGCAGCAGTAACGGGGAGCAAACAGGTGGGTCCCCGGTCCTGCACGCCAGCCTGGAGGAATGAATCCAGCTATCTAGCCAAGCATAGGTGCTCACGTAAACCTGCAGCCAAACAAAGGGACCTGGACTCCCGTCCGTCTGAGCTGTTCATGTAGACACTACCTGCATCTTTCAGAAGGGGAGATCCAGGAGGCGGACTTGCCCCTGCCGACTGATTCCTTTCTACGTATTTCCAGCCTGCACCCTGTGTGGTGTTCAGGGTGTTCAGTCACGGCTGGATGCTTGGCTACCCAGAAAAATACACCCAGTTCTTACCGACCTTGGGGCTCCCCTCTCAGAAAGAAGGGCAGTTCTCAGCACACTGGGGCACAGCCCTGGGTCTTCTGCCTTCCTGTTCTGTGCCCTCGGGTGCAGGTCCTATCTGGGGACCCAAGACGATGCCTCCTTGGAGCCTGGTCCTCAGCCTGTCTCATTGGGGTGTGACTGAACCCTAGCATGTTCCTTCTATTTTATGAAACCTTTCCTTTAAACCTAAGGCCCACAGAGGGTCCTAGGTTTCTACCCTGTTTTAGGGTCCCTGTTTTGTTGTGCTCATCTCACAAATACCAGAAAAACCTCCCTATTTGCTCACATTTCCTCCCTTACTATTTCCCTTGTCCTTATTCTAAGCAGGGAAGGAACTCCAGCCCCACCTTTTCACTCCGCATCTGTTGTTGTCCTAGGCAGCTGCAGCGGCAGCACAAAAGCAGCAGGAAAAGGCACCGTTTTTGAAGACTTGATAAACCACATGAACAAAAAACCTTCAGCTCTGTTTACTGAACACAAAATTGCTCTGAACACATTGCCAGAGACCCCGTCCCCAGGATACTGAACCTCTTGGTACGAGGTAGCTCTAGCTCTTCTCTGCGGACACACAGGAAAGAAAAAATTTAATAAAAGAATGTTCTCCAACTCTTCAAGCTCTCTTCTTTCACCCAAATGTAACCCTGTATCTCAACAGTGCAATACTTATTAAAGAAGTCAAGGAGAGTGACTGTGTGATAATCAGTATTAGGAACATACAGCACAGAACCTTCTTGCTAGCCTTTATTGTTTTCAGAGGGGACAAAAGAAGTAAGGAATCCAGCTTACTGCTAACCAGGCCTATGAGGAATCATACTTTGATAGGATAAGAGGCCCTTGGTTTTCAGCTTCTAATTTTTTTTCATTTCAGCTAATAGCATTCCATTTCAATGAGGCATATTAATAGCGCACATGAAATAAACAAGTAATTTACCATACTGAAGTGTTCATTAAAAACCAATGCCAACTAATCACTTCATACTTTTTTTTTTTTTTTTTTTACCCTAGTGGAATAATCTGCTTGAAGGTTGTTTTAAGTAAAGGGTGTTATTTGCCATTCATTCTGCCATAAAATAAGGTATCATATCTACTTGATGCTAATCCATTTCTCACAGGCCCAATTCACGTTTATTTCCTCTGGGAATCTCTCCATCCCTATCTACTTCAATTCCCAGAGTTTTCTCTTTCCCCCAAATTCTGATGGTGATGAATAGCAGATAACGTCCTAAACGTGAGGAAGTTCCTAAATGTTTATGTGTTACTGCCTCCCCACAAAATTATAAATCTTAGCTAAAAAAAATGTTTTTGTATATTCTCATATCCAGTATCTCATCTGAATTTGCCACCAAGGTGTCAACTTCTGTGTAAACCTAAGAGTCTGGATCGAACATTGCACATGCGAGCATTCAGACAGTGATGGCCAACAGGACAACTAAAACTGGATACTCCTAATACACAAACATCTATTCAATTTCTCAGTTGGATTTGCCATAACAGTATAGACTGAAATGTTACCGTTACCAGGCATGGTGGCATATACCTGCAATTCCACTTAGGAAGCTAAGGCAGGAGGATCGATGCAGTTGGAAGCCAGCCAGGGCGGCTTAGTAAAATGCTGTCTCAAAGCAGAAAACTAAAAAGCCTGGGAATGCAACTCAGTGATAAAGTGCTTGCCCACCATGCATGAGGCCTTGTGTTCAATCCCCAGTATCACAAAGAAGAGAGGAAAAGGGGAGGGCAGAGGAGGGGAAGGGAGGAGGCTGTTAGAAGCAAGCTAATCAGGTGATCTGCTGGATCTGAGAAATACACTCCTGTGTCATCATTAGCAGAAAGCCCACTGTCCTACATACATAATTAAAAGGAAACACTGCCTAGCTCTTTTTACTTGATTAGAGCCCAAAAATGTCTAAGGGTGCCGGGAGTTGTTCGTGTTTGTCTGGTTTTCTCACAAGCACATTGGGTTTTGCCTCTCATTATTCATCCAGCCCTTGAGGCCCCCTTAAGGAATTAAAATCAAGCATCATTAGGAGACTTTATTTTGATTTTATATCCAACTGCAAGGTGTTCACAAGGTCACTGTCAGTAGGGTGCCACCGCCTACCCCCAGAACGCCCTCTTTGCTGAAGCTTTACTTCTTAACAATTTATTTTTTAATTTATTTTAAAATGAATACTACTGGCCTTCTTTGGAGGATTGTGGCTGAACAAATACGCCTGCGGACTTAGGAAAACTGAGGTGGGAAACAAAAGGAGAACGTTCAGACCCTCTATTTAACGAATGTTTCCATAATAAGCAGAGATTTGTTTCTGACACAGTCCAGTCAAGCCTGGCTAAGGGGTGTTTTCAAAGACGTGACTGAATCTACTGTGAACTAACAGATGCAGCTCTACTGAAAACCAGATGCAAAACCTAAAAGAAATGATTCAGATGGACCACTCAAGTAAATTCTACCCTCTTCTATCTTCTTTTAAGAAAGAAAATTCAGTTTAGAATGAGTTCAGGAAGAAAAGAAAATAATCTAGGGACTTTGGGAAAACTTACTCTTGAGATAAATGCCCAGATTTTAATTTCTACAAGCAATAACAGGTCTCATAAAAAAGGCTGCACGCATAAAATCACTTTCACATTTCCATCTCACATTAGCCTCTTCTGGTTATTCACGTAATTGGAATATATGCAATTATGCACATGTACGCTACTCAAAGTTCTTACAGTGCATTACTCCTTGCTCTTTCACACATAAGATAGTGTAAATTAGGGGTACATTCTGTCCCTGTAAAAATGCTAACAGGTAAGCCAGATCTGGGGACAAATCTAATCAAGCCCCACAGCGTCCTCTGCCAAAGCTCTAGAGTGTGACTGAAAGCGAGAACATCTGACCCCTGCCCAGAAAGCATTGCTGAGTGCACCCCCATTCACTAGAGAGAAGCCAGAAGGTGAGACAGAGCCCGAAGGTGGGGGAGGTGCAGCAGTAGGAACTGGGTGGGGACAGGAGCCCAAGGGAGGGGAGGACTTAGCTTGTGTTCTGACATCCAACAGGAGGAGAAGCGAACTTCTGGCTTGATTCCAGTTCAACTAAGGTAAGAAAGATTCCCAAACCACATGACCTGTGTCCTGGGCTGGGCCTGAAGTTAAGGACAGAGAACCCACCGCTCTGTTCCTAACTGTAACACTGACATACAGGGGGCCAGCACCTGCAGCACATGAGTGGTGACGCAGGGGACACACTAGTATGTTCCCGCACTTCCTCTAATCCTGTCGTTGGGAATCTTCCACCCCAGGCTGCATAGGGAGCCAGGTCCCAGTGGGTTTACTGCAGTCCAAACAGGTATTTTGCAAGCTGTGTTACTGAAGCAACTCCATGCAAATCCAGTGGGATCCACCCTTTAAGGACTGACGCTTTTGCAGTGAAGAAGTTCCAGACTGTGCGTGGTGATGTCTTCTCTTTTTGGATGCACTGTTCTAGGTCAGGCTCTGGTAGTAGCTTAACTGAAATGGGACCAGAATACTGGCCCCTACTGAAGATGGTGCTCTTTCTCTCACAACAGTAGCTTCTCAAAAGGAATCTTGGCGGGAGGGGGGTTGAGGTATAGCTCAGTGGTAGACCACTTGCTTAACATGCACAAGATACTGGGTTCTATCCTCAACATCCCCCCAGATTAAAAATCTCAAGGGTCACTGGGGGAGAGATAAAAACTTCACTTACCAACACTTAAGCACCTGGGATTTTGATCAATGATAAAGAAAAATGTATCTCTCTTTTCTGATTCATTTTTCCCAGCATATGTCTGAGCACTCTAGCTTCATTAGATGAATTGTTCTTTTGATATCTTGGTCTTTTTAAATTTGATTTAAATAATGCCAGTTGTCCAAAGAGATTTATCAGACCAGGAGAGGTACAAAGTTTGTCACATAAAAAATGCCCCGAGTCTTTCCGCAGATGGATAATGATTTTAAGTAGGTTCAAATTTACCCTCCCTAGTTTGGATCTGAGTCTTGAGACCAACTGAAGGTGTCTTGTATAGAAAAGTCGACAGAATGCCAGCTCATGCATTTTTATGAATATCTGTGGAAAGCTAAGATAACCACTCTGAAGTCTCATCTTAACTTGCTAACTTCCTACTCTTTTTGGTGGGTAGAGTTTTTGCTTCTAGTTTTTAAAACAGTGAACAGATTTCAAACAACAGCCCAGATGCTGTGAAGGGCAGCATCGCACACCAGCTCATAATCGTTGCTCGCTTATTTTCCATCAGACTCCCAGGGAGCCGTCAGCACCGCCGACAGAGCAGTGCTCGGCCATCTCGTCAACCTGCGTCCCCGCTTTCCTTGGCTCCTCTTCCCTTTTGCAATGTCTACCTTTCGACATCTGGGCTGCCTCTTTGCTTTCTGAGCTTTCCAACTGAACATTTTCCATGGGGGTAAAAAAAAAAAAAAAAGAAAGAAAGAAAGAAAGAAAATATGGCAATTAGCATACATTAAGTGGTTGCCCCAAACTCCTACATAGCACTCAAACACATCCATGGCTGGGTTTTGTCCCATTTCCTGGTCCGCCCTCCTTGCTCTCAGCCTGGCCCTCGCCCACGGGAGCTGCCCACCCCTTCCCTTCCTCCACTGCAGCTTTCCCAGCCAGCCCCACTGGCTCAAGTGCTTAATGAGCTTTTAATTCAGTTTTGACTGGGGAACCAGCCAGCTAGGGCTGCCTGGGGCTTGCATTTCCCTTTAAACCTCCTCAGAGCATAGTCTTAAAGACACCTTGAGGCACCAGCGCTGTGGGCACCATGGGTTTTCTAGGGAGGATTTGCTGGGCCTCGCTTTACCACAGGCCTTGCTGGCTGCAGACTATGAAAGGAGGAAAGCAGGGAAAAGATGGAGATGCCTCGAGTGCCCAGACACAGCTGTTCTGGCCCATCTGGGGAGGTGCACGCTGCCCTGAGTATCACCTGGCCTTCATCCGACAGGGACTGGGAGGATGACACCAGGTAGAATGTTCTCTGGTTAAAAAAAAATCACATGCATTTTTACAAACAGATGCTTATCCTCTAACAGTCTCTTGAAACGCTTCTCTCCACATGACCCCTGAGGCCAGTTCTCCCTTCAGGTGCTGAGAAGGTGTCTGTGTCTGCTGTTCCTTATCTCCCTGGAATTGTGTCAATCATCAAATGGTCAGTGACCCTCCGACAAGCTCTGTAGCAGCCACAAAAGCTCTTACTGGAGGCAGCCATGGCGAACCTTTTAGAGATGACATCCCAAACTGCAACCCCAAACCCACTTAGTTATCACAAAGTGCCAACGGTGCAATTAAAACTGAATTCTGCAGTTTCAGTTTAGAAAAAAACAATTGTTATCTGACACTTGGCTGCCGGGGCAACTTTGCTTGCGCACCAACACAGAGGGCTCTGCATGCCTGCGCGTGCCACAGGTTTGCCACGACAGCTCTAGGAGAAAAGGTTTAAAAAGCCCTCTGAGGCTTAACGTGCTAGCAGGTATCCTGGACACAATGCAGGTTTTCCTTTGTCAACCCAAAAGCTAGGATGTTATCGCACAGAATTTCAGGGCGTGGGGCTGCAGTCAACAGACCTAGGTTTAAGTCCTTTTGCCAGATGTGTGATTTAAGACAAATGACTCCATGCCCGGTGAACACAGTAGTGATGGTAAGAATGCCTGCTTCTGACAGTCGCCGGGAGGGTAGAAAGCGATGGGAGATCTGAGCTATTAAGGTACTTGGTATTGTGATTCCTCCCTCCTGGTCTGTCTGGGTCTGCATCAGGCTCTGCGGCTCCCCTGTCCTAGCTCTCAGCACACCCTGGTGCCCTCCCCATCTTCCGACACGTGCTCACTTCACTGGCGATACGCAAGGCTGGATGCCTCATCTGATAAGCATTTTAAATTTGAATAGCAATGCATCATTTGACACATAATATACATGTTAATGGTTATGTGTGCCGTAAGTAATGTTATGACTTTTTTCAGTCCTAATTTATTTTAGATTTGGGTCTGTGGACTTTAACCTAAACTGTGTAACTTATGTAGCCATTCAGTCATTCAATAAACATATATGAAGAACTTCTGGGGGTGCCAGGTCCTGGGGTTATAGTGGTTAACAAGGCTTACTTTCTAGTTGGGGCAAAGGGCAAAAATACATAGGTAATAAGTAAAACACCACATAGCAGGTGCCTCAACCTCCCCAAGTGCTGGGATTACAGGTGAGTGCTGGGATCATAAGCGTGTGCCACCACGCCTGGCTCAAGAATACATCACAACTGTGGGTGCAGGCACATTCCCTGAAGCCCACACCTTAAGACAAAAGATAGAAAGACGGTACCCACATACTTCCCCCAAAGAATGAACAGCAATGATTGATAAGCTAAACAGACATCAATCACCTTGGGTGGGGGACCAAAAGCTCCCTGGCCCACCTCTTCCACAAAAAGTCCTTTTTTCATCCATATTTGCCATATGACTTACTTTCCCACTGGATCAATATTACCTGAGATTACAAGTATAGCTGCTTATTAGTGCATCACAGTTTTGTCCCACCTTACACCCACCTCGTGATTTGACTCCATAAAGCTTCCCCTAAGAAGTGGGCTTGGGAGTAACCCCCTTTTTGGGACCCTCTTCTGTCTCAGAAGCCTTCTTTCCCCACAATAAATATTTCTTACTCTTAACCTTCCGTTGTTCCTTAGAATTCATTCTTCAATTCTGGGGAACATGAACTCAGCATATGGAACATCTAGCAGTTTGGGAGTTACATTTCCCTTACATTATTTGGAGGTCCTATATCATCCCTACATCATTTTGGAGGTCCCACAGAGATGACTGGATGGAGGCAAGAGTATTGCTTTTGTTTTACAGATTCTGGATTGTGACTTGCTCAGGTAATCAAGATTGTCATCAATTGCTTATACCTTGAATTTTTCTTTAAACTTTATGTCTTGTGTTTGTCAACTGCTCACGCCATGTCTCTTTTATTCACTGTCCTTTGTTAAAAATGAAGACAGATTTAAGTTAAGAACATGGGAAGATTATGATTTGCTTTTACAGGCAAGGTCTTGTATTCCTGTTTTGTATATGTTGCACTTGGACTAGCTGCTAAATTTACTAAATTCCTTGTGTGGTTTGTTATTTTAGACAGCAGCACTAAGAAGTAGTAGTATTAGAGCTCCCCCCAGTGGACTTTGGTTTAAATTGCTGTAAAATGGGTCTTTTATGAAATCTAGTCTATTAACTCAGGCTTTTATCTGTCCCTTAAAGAACTTTAACAAACTGTGGTCACTTTGCCAGCTAGTTCAACACTTTTAGAGTAGCTGCCACTCTTAAAGCAGAGGACCAATTCCCCAGCACCTTCTGGTGAATCCCCATTGAAGCCAGTAGCCAATGGAATGTTGACCAGACAGCCAGCTGGATTCCTTTCTAGAAATAAATCTCTGGTTGTGTGGAACCAGTGAAAGCTTAGATAGAGGATAACTGAGGGGTCATGGCCAGGGCAACTCTCTGGCAGATACTCAAGGCACCTCGGTGGAAACTGGGTCTCGACAGTCTGATTGGGTAACCAGCAGAAAAATCTTACGTATTGTACTTTTCTCTCTGCTAGTCAGTCAGAAACTCCCCCTAAGTTTTTCTCTAATTCGCTGGCAGTTCACATTAGGACCACCTTGTAGTTAAACCACCCCTCCCGCTAGAAGGCCAAGCTGAGGCAGCTTGCAACAGCTGTCTGCCATTCCTGGAGGAAACACAGCCATCAGAGAAGCAATCTACACTTGTTCTTACATATGCTAACTAAGAATAAAAAAGGGTTCTTAGCCAGTCTTTCTCTTCTTTCATATGTGAAAAACTGATAAATGTGCCTTTACAACCATGTGGATTGTGCTTGCTAGGCACTGAATCTATCTGGGGCTGACTGGGTAATACACTTGCTTTTAAGAATAATCTGTTTATCGAATCAGGAGCTGGGAAGCATGTTTCATTAATGCCTCTCATAAATGATCCAAGAAGGCACAGGGGTTCTCATCTTTCCCCCAATGAATGGGGACAATAACAATTTGAAATAACTGAAGGGCTTAGTTCTGATCCTTCTTAGACCTTCAAGAATACATGTCTGGAAATATCTCCTATTCCAGTCTCTAGAGAGAGTAAGTAAATGATTCCAAGAAATTCTGTCCTGAGCCCTAGGGTGCAGAAGCCTCTAAGACACTGGGGTCATCTGCCTAACCATCCAGGCAGTCTTCCTCAGCAGCATGGCAAGGCTACGTTTTATTTATTTATAGTCCGATCTAAGACTTCTGTGTCTCTGAAGGTCACGGCGCTCACCCCCACTGGCCTACCAACCAGACAGGAGGTTAGAATAGGGGATGTTTTCAGACATGCACAGGAAATTAAGGAGAGAAAACAGACACCAAGAGAAAATGCCTGCCTTTGTTGTGAGCTTAAAAGGAACAGACTCTCAGTCCGATTCTCAGGGCTCCAAGAAGAGCTCAACAATTAAACTCACCTGCTATGGCAGGGGAAAGCCAGGCCACCTTAAGACGGGCTGCTGCAAGAGGCCCCCCAAGCCACCCCCTGACTGCGAAGGTGGCCACTGGAAGGTGGACTGTGCTGAGGCTTAGACCCAGCTTACCAGCTGGCCCAGCAGGACCGAAGGGCCTGAGGCATCCTCTGTCATCTCCGTGAGAAGCGCGCAGTAATCACGACTGTACAGGGAAAAGAATCCAGCCTATAGCTGGAGACTCCACACGTGTCTCTCAGTGCTTCCTTTCAACCCTGGCCTTCTGCCTTCCTTCCAGCTGTCATACCTCAGTGAGAGGACTCGCTGGAGAGGAGATAAGCTGTAACTGGGATGGCTTTCTTTCTACACATCGCATTTCAGTGATGTCTGAAAGTCCAGTTCCCTTCCTGGGGAGAGAGATTTTATCTTCTTTGAATACTGTAATATATACACACCCAAGTCAGGTACTCGGCCTCCTCCTCAGGGAGGCAGAAACAAATCCTGAAGTATGGGCAACTAAAGGTAGACCAGGTACAGCAAAAAGAGCTGCCCCAGTGCAAATACATCTCAAAATTGCTACTATTTTTCCTCCCCAGAGATAACACCCTCTAAGGCCTAAAGGTAAAAGAGGATTACTGCCTGTAACCAGTAACTTAAGAGTACCAGGTTTACTTATAGTGTGCAATACCAGAGCAACATTCCAATCTTGGGAGTTCAAAAACCCAGTGGGGAGTGGTTGGTACAGGACCTTAGACTGATAAATGAAGCAGCAGTGCCAAGCCAACCAGCGGAACCCAACCTTACTTACACTCTCCTTTCTCAGATCCTGGAAGATGCCAGTTGGTTTTCAGCATTAGATTTAAAAGATGCCCTCTGTTGTATTCCTTTACACATACAGTCCCAGTTTCTTTTTGTCTTTAGAAATCCTTGCAACGGGCCTCTCAACTGACGTGGACTGTGCTTCCTCACGACAGTCCTCATCTTTTTGGGCAAGTGTGTTCTCACATTGGCATGGAAGTCATGGTCTTACAATATGTAGATGATATACTCTTATGTTCGTCCTCAGAAATGCTCTTTAACCAAGGCACCTGTACTCTGCTCAATTTCTGACCAGATGGGGGTTGTAAGGTTTTTTGGTCTAAGGCACAACTTTGTAACCTTGAGCTAACAATACTTGGGTCTTGTCATACCGAAGGGAACCCAAAGGCTGGGGAAACAAAATTAAATCAATACTTTCTTTCCCGTTGCCCAAGGCTTTAAGACAGCTAAGGGAATTCCTAGAAATTACAGGCTTTAGTCACCTTTGGATAGCAAAATACCACGTGACTGCATGACCTCAATGTCAGCTCAAAAAGGAAGCCCAAAAGACAGATAGCTGTTATTTTAACCCAAGAACCTGATTCTCAAAGTGCATTCCAGAAGCCTAAAGAAACACTTCTAAGTGCCCCAGCACTGAGCCCACGAACAGGACACCATTTCAGGCTCTATGTTGATTAAACACGGGACACGGCTTTGGGAGGCTTACACAGGATCAGGGACCTACCTACTCAGCAGCCGGTAGGGTATCTGAGTCATGAATTAGACATTATAGCAAAGGGATGGCCTGCAGGCCTTACAGCTGTGGTTTAGTGGCTTTCCTAGTATAAGAAGCATCCAAGCTGACTTTAGACAAAGATCTCACTGGATAGACGGCTCAAAATGTTGCTACACTTCTTTCTTCCAAAGGGAGCTTACGGTTGTTGACAATCAACTTCTTAAATACCAGGTTCTACTTCTAGGACATGTTCCCCCTTAAACCCTGCCACCTTTCTACCAGAGAAACAAAACACTGAGGCTCAAAGACATGACTGCAAACACGGAACTCTCCATTCAACTGCAACCAGAAAAGACCTATCGGACACATCCCTTGCTGACCTTGATTTGACCCTCTTTGTGATGGCAGTTTCTTCCTGGAAAAACGGGACCAAAAAGGCACAGTTTGTAACACTGACTTTACACCAGACATTGTAAAGTTCCTCACTTGCTCCTGGGACTAGTGCCCAGCTGGCACAACTCATAGCTCTGACATGGGCTTTACAACTCAGTGAGGGCAGAAAGTCAGTATTTATACCCATGATGATTATATGTGGACAACTTAGTAAAAAGTCCCCTTATGTTGGGGCTGAAAATTACTCTTATTTTCACTGGCCTAACTGTACCAGATATGCGGGACAGACATCCCCACAGCAGTGTAGATATACCACAACTGTACAGGTCAAATTTGCAACAGATTGGCCTAACTGCTCAAGAATTAGATGGGAAACTCCTAACGGCACTCATAGGTCCTGTGGAGCCAACTGGTGGCCCCGGCTTCCCCCTGGATAGATAGGGAAAGGTACATTGGGACTTGCGTGATTACAAGGCAGGAGTGTCAAAAGTCTCAACAAACCTGAAAACTTACCCTGCCTGTGGCATCGATAGTCTAGAAGTGTATTTCACTACTATGGTCATTTGGCTTCTATCTGTATCCCTTTCCTAGGATTAGAGGATGTCATGCAATGCACAGAGGCCTTGACTAACTATATTCAGCGGGCCTTAAGTGACACTGCACTGGTCTCTCTCCCCTAACTGATGAAGTAAAATTAATGAGGCAGGCCGTCCTCCAAAATCAGATGGGATCAGACATTCTAACAGCAGCGGTAAAAGCTACATGTTGTGTGCACAGTCTGATCCTTCTGCTAATATCTTAGTGGCCATTCAAAATATTAAATGGCAGGTTAACACCATGTCAGATTCTGAACTTCCCCGGGCCTTCTCCTTGCCCTCTTTGTGGGAGGCTCTTACTAGCTCTTCCTGGTAAAAAAAAAAAATGTTTGCTGGCTACATTCATAATAATCTTGTTAGGGCTGGGAGTTTGGCTCAGTGGCTTAAGCGCCTCCCCTGGCAGGTGCGAGATTGTGAGTTCGATCCCCAGTGCCTCAAAAAATAAAAAACAAAACAAAACAAAACAAAAACCCAAACATAATAATCTTGTTGACCTTATTATTTGGCCCATGCATACTTAACTGTTTCTTTGGCTTTGTCTTCTCTAGACTTAAAGCTGTATGTCTACCCAAGATGAGAATGCCTGGCGTCTATTAAGGGCCTGTATATAGACCCTCTGTAGAGTGCATCTGACGGCCCCTCACCACTATGACCCCTTTCAGCCTCAACTAGCCAGAATGGTCATGGCCCTTGACCCCTTCATGACAGTTAAAGGTATCTCTTCAAGACTCTGGTCATAACTTAAAACGAAAATTCCAGTTATAACCCAAGTTGTTTGTATGTCAGGCTGGTTGGTTCAAGGGTCCACTGTAGCTTTCTTTCCCCAATAAATATTTCCTGCTCTTAACCTCTGTTGTTCTTTAGAATTCGTTCTTCAATTTTGGGGAACATGAACTTGGCCAATGGACATCAA